>ML304829.1:0-160714 GCA_005239505.1 Nicotiana paniculata | reverse complement strand
ATACATTTAGATATAAGAGTGACTACACCTCCCTAAGCACTTTAATACATATACTTTAGCGCTAAAACTCAAACTTATATTAAGCCAAAATCCACCTTCACATCAATGTTATTACCCCATACTTCTTTAAGCACAATTACATTAAGATTCACCACATATATATTTTTCTTTCACAACAATACATATTTATTTTCTATTTTTTTTCAAGTGACTCTTACTTTTAAAAACAGTGCACCTTTTTCCTTATTTAAATTATTCCCCTCAAAATCCAACCTACCACTCCACGCTTTAATTTTTCCATATTTCATAACATTTCCAGTGTTTACGAAAGGTGACAAGGTTCAAATATATGATTGATTCAAACAAAGGGGTATGACTTGTAATGTGGTTGCCAAAGAAACATGATTATAACCTCAACGGGGTTAACTACGATACATAACAATTAGGTGGGTAAAATATAAATATAGTTGGCTCAACAAAGAAATGCCTATATCACTTCCAAGACTAAACAAAACTTCTATTTCTCTTTGCACACACACGGGGCAAGTTCTAGACATCAAATGCAATGCACAGAATATCATACAAATCTCACATACACATGGCACATAGCTCACTCAGGATTGGATCTATCACGACACTCCAGTCAAAGTAGTTAAGCAAATTTAAGAATCCACGATTTAAGGTATTCATCCTGGAGTCAAAAATTGAGCCTAAGCTTCACAACTAAAGTACTGACTATTCTCAAGGCATCACAAAGTTCTGAGATATTGCTGCACTTAATACCTCAACCATGTAAACTACCTACACCCGGTTCAATTAAAAACCCTTGAAAAAGAACCGTGGTCCAAAGAAAAACCAAGGGGGAATTACTACACTACCTAAAAACAAAAAAGCTTTTTGGTATTTTCTTTAGACTTACTTCCCTCAAGAGAACTGTCTAAGAGATCCATCATCGGGAAGAGTCCACATATTTCTTAAATTTTTTTTTTCTGTTTTGTTCTACCTAAAATAAAAAGACTACAGAAAAAGCTACAAAACTTAAAAGAAAACTAACTTACTAACATGAACAACTAAAACTACTAACACACTAAACACAACAACTCACAACAAATATGTACAACACCCCACACTTAAATCATGCAATGTCCTCAGTGCATCACATATAGACAAAACAAGAGAAATTAAGGTGCAAGAAACTCCCTGCTCTAGTCGCGTCGACATCCTTTCCATTAGTTTTTGCTTTCCATGCTCCTTAGAACAAATGCTTGAATCACTTTATGCCTCAATTTTGAACTTATGAATTGGATCCCATTTTGAATCTGCTCTATGATCATGTTCCTGGGGTGGTGGAACAAATCTGCCTGACCCAATAAAACAATGTAGTAATCTGCGCTTCTTGGCCTTTATATGGGATGTGTACTCCTGACTTTCTGGCAAGAAGAATTCCAGAATGTAGGCATCTTGTTCTTTATTCCTTGGCTCCTCAGGTGGTTCAGGTGACTCTATTTTCATATCATCACCCAAACACAATGTGAAAAAATGATTGGAGTGTGTACCAACATCCTCAACACTAATGACACTAGATTTAACAAAATATGTATCATCAATGTCCTTGGTTAACTGTAGAATCTTTTCTACCACATCGACATCCTCAAAATCCAGTCTAGCCTTCTCCACTAGCACTTCCTGTACGTCATCATCCATGGGTTCTTTGTTCCTATTAACCAGATAAGGTAGCAGTGGTTTCAGTTCCAACCTGAGTGGTTCTTCAATAGATAGCCTGGCCGGCGGGCTCTCTCTTTCCTCTACGTGTAATGACTCAAACTCGATAACCTTTGGCTATACCCCTTTTCCATCAAGTGGTAACACCCAATCTGCCAGTTCTTCACCGTTCATATCATCTAAGTTCATCAAACATGCAGCCAAAGGATCCCTAACAGTTAGGGCTGCATCATCTTCTTCCAGGATCACGTTCACGACATCAATAAGAGAGCAGTTGGCGAACTCACTTGGTCGCTTCATAGACTTCTCCACGTTGAACATGATATCTTCATCATTGAGCCTCATCTTAAGCTCACCAGTCTCACAATCGATGAGAGCTCTACCTGTGGCCAAAAATGGCCTTCCCAAGATTATGGGAATTTCCTCATCTACTCAGCAGTCTAGGATCACAAAGTCAGCAGGGAACACAAATTTCCCCACTTGCACTAACACATCGTCCAGAATACCCGACGGTGTCTTTGCCGTCCTATCAGCAAGTTGCAGCAGCATGGAAGTGGGATTGGCTCTACCAATCCCCAGTCTTTTATATATGTCCAGTGACATCAGACTAATGCTGGCTCCCAAGTCAAATAGGGCTTTGGCGAAAGAAAAGTTGCCAATGGTACAAGGAATTGTAAAACTCCCTCGGTCAGCCAACTTTTCAGCAATAGGACGCGTCATGATGTGTGGCTAGAATCCATAGTTTTAAGCGTTATGTACCTTACATTTTATGTGATTTTGTGATAAAAATACACGTCATATGTGCATAATGGAGTCTATTTCATGTGTAGGTGAATTGGAGATGGAAGCCGAGCTAAATGGGTGCATAAACGTCAAAAATACGCTCAAGTGTCGAAAAGGAGTGACCCGGGCCATAGCCGGGCGTTTTGGCCCAAAATCCTGGCTTAACCATGCATTAATGGGGTGTTACACACCAAATTCCAGCCATGCCCAGGCGTTAATTGGGCGTTAGAGGCCAAACGCCTGGCCTACCCAGGCTATAGCTGGGCATTTGGGGCTTAATGCCTGGGGTCTCTGGTCCGGTAAATTCCGAGTTGTGAAGGTTTTAAGTGTTTCCCGGGTTGAATAGAAGTCTCCTACACATTTAGTGTTTGTCCCAAACATATAAATAGACCCCAAAACACAACTTTGAGGAGGGGGATGCCATTTTTGGAGAGAATATACACACAAGATCATTGAGGAAGCAAAGGATTATCAGTTTTCTTCATCTTATTCTAGTATTTTCCATTTATGCAAAACTTATGCAATTGTTGGATTCTAGCATGAGTGGCTAAACACCATTGTTCTGGGGTTGTGGTTTAGCCATGAATATTGTTATTCGACATTAACTTAACATTGATTATAGTTCGCTCAATATATGGTTATTTTTTCAATTCTGCGTTTAATTGCTTAATTGTTTGTCCAGCAATTAGGTTCTATATACTATCTATGTTATGCTTGGGAAAGCCGTATATAGATCAGAGAAGAACTGAAGAGAGCGCGATCTTAACCCTTCATGGGAGCGGATTTGTGGTTAGGATAGGAATATACCTACTCACCGTATTTAATTAAACATCGTAATCTTAGTGCATTCTAATGAATTAATTACATAGGAATATAGGCGTTAATCTATTGAGAATAGGCGAGTATTACTTCGGGAGAAGGCTACGAGAGCAATTATCGGTTAATTAGCAACCAGAAGTGAATTATATAAAAGGGAAAATGCAATACGAGTGGTGAATTGATCACAACCCTGGAATATTTGTCTCTGTTGAATACACAACAATACTCTCGTTACTTGATAATTAGTTCATATAATCGTAGAATAAAGTAGTTACACTCCTGGATTTTGTTTTGGCTCGAATAAATAACAACTGGAGTGATTCAACAAGTATTTTACGCAAGTCCCTGTGGGTTAGACATTCAATTTAACATTATATTACTTGCTACGACCACGTATAATTGCGTGTGCATTTTGGAACCAACAAGTTTTTGGCGCCGTTGCCGGGGACTTGAATATAGACTACATTTTAGTTACTTGCTTTAATTGTTTATTTCATTGAGTCTAACGTCATGTGATTTTTGCTCTAATCTCAGGAACTTCGAGTGATTGCGTAGGGTCAGAAGCTAGGATAGACTTGACAGCTTTGACCCCGAACCTGAGAGATCATTTCACAGGAGATTGCGAGAAGCAAGAGATACAGACAATATTCAGGACTTCATCCGATTTCCTGTGAACATGGCAGAGGAACAACACATGGCTGTTCAGGAGGTGGCAATGCCCAGTATTGCTAATGTCACCTCCAGCATCGTGAATCCCAGAATCACTGGGCACTTTGAGATGAAATAGAGCATGATCCAACTACTTCATGAAAACGGGCAGTTTTTGGGTCTTCCACACGAGGATCCACAACAACACATTCCAAACTTCCTGGAGATTAGAGATACTTATATTACTAACGGGGTCACGCCAGATTATGTGAGGCCCACACTTTTCCCATTCTCTATATTGGGCGAAGCAACGCGATGGCTGAAGGCAGAACCAACTAATTCCATCACAACATGGAACGATCTGGCGAGGAAATTTCTGGCAAGGTTCTTCCCTTCAGGAAAGACCGCAAAGATCAGGAGTGAGATAGTATCCTTTAGACAGAAAAAAGGTGAATCGTTATATTCAGTGTGGGAAAGATTCAAGGGGATACTCAGAGACTGTGCTCACCACAATCAGAAAAATGAGGTGTTAGTCATTGAGGGACTCCATCCGCAAACAAAAGTTGTTGTAGATGCAGCAGCCGGAGGTCAGGTGTTGGAGATGAATTATGATGAAATATTTGCATTACTGAATAAATTCTCCAAAAGCAATCCAGACTGGCAAGGTGAGATGGGGAGAAATGTGGCTCAAAAGTCACCAGGGGTTGTTAAACTAGATGTGGTTTCAGCATTGTCAGCCCAGATTTCCACGTTGACTAACCAAGTCAATCAGATGAACCTGATCATTAACAAGCAACAGTCTCAACCAGTGCAACAGGCCCAACCAGTGCAACAGATTCAGGTATTTTGTGATGTCTGTGGAGAGGGTTCGAGTGATTTATGCCCAGTGAATCCAGAGTCTGTCTGCTTTGTGGGTAACGCAAATAGGGGAAAAGCAAATCAATATGAAACACTTATAACCCCAACTGGAGAAACCACCAAACTTCTCTTGGGGTGGAAATCAAAGCACTCAGCATAACTACATGCATCCAGCACCTCAACAGCAGTACAAACCACCTCAGGCTGAACCATCAGCAAGCCTCGAGGAGATTATGAAGAGAATGATGAATGACCAACTTGCTTTCAATCAGAAAATAATGGCTGATCACCAAGCCCAGACTGTAGCGATGAGAAACTTAGAACGTCAAGTGGGGAAACTCGCCAGTTCTCAAAATAGGGCTCTTCCAAGTGACACTGAAGCTAATCCTAAAGCATCTGTTAATGCTATATCATTGACGAATTGGAAGGAATTGGAAGAAGTTCAATCCAAGAAGAGGAAGCAGGTAACTTTTGATGAGGAACCAACCACTATTGAGTCAACATCAGACAACCTGAAAGAATCAGATAAGCCAGAAAAGGAGGCGGTGGCTGAGCAACCCCCATGAATCAGATAAGCCACCCCCTCCATTCCCTCAAAGGTTGCAAAAGGTGAAAGATAATGCCACATAAGTTCCTTGACCTATTGAAGCAGGTAAAAATCAATATTCCACTGGTAGACATCTTGCAGGAGGTGCCCAAATATGCTAAATACATCAAGGACATTGTGGCCAATAAACGGAGGCTGACTGAGTTCGAAACCATGGCACTCACAGAGGAAGTTAGATCAAGAATCCAAAGCAAGCTACCTCTAAAATTAAATGATCCGGCTTGTTTTACTATTCAAATCTCAATTGGTAAGCATGCAGTCGGGCGAGCTTTGTGCGATATTGGGGAACGTATTAATTAAATGCCGCTATCTGTGTTCAATAAATTGGGGTTGGGTGAACCACGCCCAACAACAGTGATTTTACAATTAGCTGATCGCTCCCTTGCTCATCATGAGGGAGTAATTGAAGATGTGCTGGTTCAAGTGGGTTCCTTCATATTCCCAGCCGATTTCATTATCTTGGACTATGAGCCTGATCTAGAAGTCCCATTTATTTTAGGGCGTCCATTCCTAGCTACGGGCTGAGCTATCATCGATGTGTGTGAAGGGAAGATGACAATGCGAGTTAGAGTGGAGGTGTTTAATGTTTATAAGGCACTCAAGTTACCTGTCCACTATGAAGAGCTATCCATGATTACTGTAGTGGAAAGCAAATCGGAGTCAATGGTTCCATACATGAGTCCTGTTGACCCTCTTGAGCAAGTGTTAGTTGGGGATGAAGAATATTGTGGGGATGAAACAAGGGGAGACATTGAGAAAGCTTTTGAAGTATCTTGCAGTTACCTCTACGGGCTAGGAAAATTTGTAGAGTTGAACAAGCCTGTTACTCTAATCCCTCCTAAGCCATCTATTGATGAAGCTCCAAAGCTAGAACTCAAACCTCTTCCAGGACATTTACGCTATGCTTATTTTGGGAACTCTGAGACATTGCCCGTGATCATCTCATCCAGCCTGACCAATACACAAGAACATAAATTGCTTAGTGAGCACAAAAAGGCGATTGGGTGGACCATTGCTGATATTAAAGGAATCAACCCATCATTGTGCATGCATAAAATCTTTTTGGCAGATGGACATCGCCTGAGTGTTGAGCAGCAAAAAAGGCTAAATCCCATCATGAAAGAAGTGGTGAAGAAGGAAGTAATAAAATTGCTAGATGCAGGTATCATTTTCCCTATTTCTGACAACAACTGGGTGAGCCCGGTTCAATGTGTGTCCAAAAAGGGAGGGATTACTGTGATTGAGAATGAGAAGAATGAGCTAATTCCTACCCACACTGTTACGTGTTTGAGAATTTGCATTGATTATCGAAGGCTCAACAAAGCAACCCGCAAGGATCACTTTCCACTCCCATTCATCGATCAAATGCTGGACAGATTAGCAGGGCATGGATATTATTTCTTTCTGGATGGGTATTCAGGTTACAATCAAATTGTCATATGCCTAGAGGATCAGGAGAAGACCACGTTTACTTGACCTTATGGAACCTTCGCCTTCAAGTGAATGCCATTTGGTCTTTGTAATGCACCAGCCACCTTCTAGTGATGAATGATGGCTATTTTCACTGACATGGTGGAAACATTCGTAGAGCTATTCATGGATAACTTCTCAGTGTTTGGGTCATCTTATGATGATTGTTTGAAAAATCTGAGCATGGTGTTGGCCCGTTGTGAAGATACGAATTTGGTGTTAAATTTGGAGAAGTGTCACTTTATGGTGCAGGAAGGCATCATTTTGGGTCATAGAGTATCTAAAAGTGGCATCGAAGTTGATAAGGCAAAAGTGGAGGCAGTTGATAAACTACCCCCACCAAATTCAGTGAAGGGCATCCGGAGTTTCTTGGGACAAGCAGGATTTTATAGGCGCTTTATTAAAGATTTTTCTAAAATTGCTACTCCGTTGTGCAGGTTGCTGGAAAAAGATGTCAAGTTCAATTTTGATGCACCCTGCTTGAAGGAATTTGAGGAGATCAAGATGAAATTGGTAGCTGCCCCCATAATTGTTGCACCTGATTGGTCAGTACCATTTGAACTTATGTGTGAAGTAAGTGACCATGCAATTGGGGCAGTGGTGGGCCAAAGGAAAGACAAGGTGTTTTATTCCATCTACTATGCGAGTAAGACCTTCGATGATGCACAACAGAATTACACCACCACTGAAAAGGAGCTGTTAGATGTGGTGTGGGTCTTTAAAAAATTCCGGGCATACTTGGTGGGCTTTATTGTCCACACAGATCACGCAACAATCAGGTATTTAATTACAAAGAAAGAATCTAAAGCTAGATTGATGCGCTGGGTTTTATTGTTGCAGGAATTTGATTTGGAGATAAAAGACCGAAAGGGCACTGAAAACCAAGTAGCTGACCATATGTCGAGGTTGGAAAATCATGATCATGTTGAGGAGGTTTGAGATATCAAAGAAGTATTCCCTGATGAGAAACTTTTTGCTATAACCTAAGACCTTCCTCCGTGGTATGCCGATTGTGTGAATTATCTGGTGAGTGGGGTACTTCCTCCGGAAATAGAATCTGAAGTAAGAAAGATGTTCTTACGCGATGTAAAATTTTACTACTGGGATGAGCCCTACATGTACAAAGAATGTGGTGATCAGTTAATGCGGAAATGTATTCCTGACATAGAAGTGGAACGAGTGTTGTACGATTGTCATGCATCACCATATGGAGGACATCATGGTGGCAATCGAACAGCAGCGAAAGTGCTACAATCTGGTTTCTTTTGGCCAACGCTATTCAAAGATGCCCACGCATTTGTTAAAAAGTGTGACCAGTGCCAGAGAACAGGAACGATAACAAGGAAGCACGAGATGCCTTTGAATAATATCTTTGTGGTATAGATTTTTGATGTATGGGGGATAGACTTTATGGGTCCGTTCCCATCATCCAGGGGAAATAAATACATTTTGCTGGCAGTTCACTACGTGTTGAAATGGATGGATGCAATTGTATTGCCAACGAATAATTCCATGGTTGTCGCTGCGTTTATGAAAAAGAATATATTCTCCAGATTTGGTACTCCACATGCCTTGATTAGTGATGAAGGAACCCATTTCTGCAATCGGTTGTTGAATAACCTGTTAGCTAAATATGGGGTCCTTCATCGAGTTGCAACAGCATATCACCCTCAAACTAGTGGATAAGCAGAGATATCCAATAGAGAAATCAAGCAAATACTAGAGAAAATGGTGAGTGTGAACAGGAAAGATTGGGCTGCTAAGTTAGATGATGCCTTATGGGCATACAGAACAGCGTACAAAACACCAATTGGGGCATCACCGTACAAGATGGTCTAAGGGAAGGCATGTCACTTGCCCGTAGAGCTTGAACACAAGGCGTATTGGGCCATCAAGAAGCTAAACATGAACCTTGAAGCCGCGGGTGAGAAAAGATTGCTGCAGTTGGATTAATTGGATGAGTTCAGGTTGCACTCATACAAAAAATGCCAAACTTTACAAAGAAAAGACCAAGAGATGGCATGCCAAACATATAAATCCGCGTCATTTAGGGCCAGGCTAACATGTATTATTATTCAATCCTAGGCTTAGACTGTTTCCTGGGAAGCTAAAATCGAGATGGTCAGGCCCATTTAAGATAGTGAGAGTCACCCCATATGGTGCACTTGAGTTGCGAGCTATACATAATGAAAGAAATTTTTTAGTGAATGGACATAAAGTCAAACACTATTGGGGTGGCTCCATAAATCGTGAAAAGACCAAAGTTGTGCTTGCTGATGAGTGAGGCGAGATTCTGCGTCGTGCTGCAACATTAAATCAGGCGCTTCATAGGAGGCAACCTATTGACTTGTTGTAATCGTCGTGCCACGATGTAAACTAAGGCGCTATTTGGGAGGCAACCCAATGCTTAGTTAAATCTTAGCATAGCTAGAAGTAGTTCTTATAATTATAGGTACTAACGAGCTTGGGAATGCATTCAGGGGTTAAGGAGCAGTGTGTTAGCATGACGTAACGCCTGGCTAAAGCCAGGGGGCAGGGCGATAAGCCCCTAACGCCACTGGGGGTCGGGCGATAAGCCCCTAACACCTGGCTAATGCCAGTGGAGACCGGGCGAGAAGCCTCTAACGCCTGGCTAACGCCAGGTTGGTCTGGGATTTTTAGCTCTAACGCCTGGCTAACGCAAGGGTGCCCGGGATTTATGACTATAACGCACATTAAGCGCCAGGTATGTTCCACTTCTTATTTTTTTTTCATCTCCCACTCTCTCTCAAGAAAGGGTTTTCTCCCAAGAAAACCACTTCATTCGACAAACACACAACAAGTTCACAGCACACACATCTTCACACAAATCTGCTCAATTTCGATTTCGTGGTGCACTTCATCCGACAAACACACATCAAGCGTTGAGGTATGATTCTATCCCTACCCTTTGTTACTTCGAAGTGAGTATTACAATTATGAAAGGTGTATCCTTGATTCATGGTGATTTCTTTATGGTTTTATGCAATTCATGGTTATATTGTATTATGTTGTGAATCCCAACCCCCGAATCCTTTAGGAATGGGCTGAAATTGTGAATCTAAGTGGTATTATGGAACCCCAACCAGATTTGGGTACATGAGGCAGTCCCTCAAGTCCATAAGAGCTCTCATGGCAATTGTGCTAGCCTAATGCTCGATGTAATGCCTCAATGGCAATACAATATCCCATTTGGAGCCCGAGTCTCCCGGAAACAAACCACCAGTGGCATGCTTCGCGAACTCCATGAAATTTTAAGTGTGAAGAGGCTCACGAGAAGCCGTATGTGTCAAAATTGTTCGTAAACGTGCCAAGGTGAAGTCTGAGTAACCTTGGAAAATTGAAAAAGCTTATAGTACACACGTTGTGACACCCACTAACTACTGATCATTTGTGCAGGGAAAGAACGATGCTACCCAGAAGAGCCACAGGAAAAGGAAAGGCCACGTCTTCGGCCCCAGCAAAAAGCAAAGCAAAACCCCCACCACCTCAGAAGAAAATAAAAGGGGGAGATGCTACTTTTAGTATGACTGGTGAGAAAGCAGTAGCTGCTGTCGCTGCTGTGAGACAACAGACCGTTGGTCAACGGGAATATGGTATCGACAGCATACCAGTACAATCCAGGAAATGGTATGCACGCTGCAAGCTGAAGCATGTTCACCCTAAGGGGGACATTAAAGAAGGGAGTCTGAGAACAAAATTTCCAGCGATTTGGAGGAACATCCATGAGTTGGGATTAGGATATGTGTCTAGGAACAATGGTCACATCAACTTGAACTTAGTTCGGGAATTCTATGCAGGGTTCGACCCTAAGGACAAAGAGGGATTGGTGCCAATTCGTCGGCACTTGGTGGATTTTTCGGCCAAGGCCATATACGATTTTCTAGGTGCACCAAATGTTCCCGTGGATACTCTAGAGCAATTCATCCTCCATCCCTACTATAGAGAGGTAAGGCACACACTATGTGGGGTTGAGTCCAGGGCTGCTTGGATTCGGGATAGAGCCACAAATCGCCATAAAAGGTTTCCCAAGAAGAAAATGAAGGCTGAAACCCAGGTGTGGCTTAAAGTGATTAATGCACGGATACTACCATGAAATCATGACACCTTAATTATCCGAGAGAGGATTTTTGTGATCTACTTCCTCATGACAGGGCAGAGAGTGAATGTGGGCCATCTGATGCGCTATCAAATGGGGTTGGTGCGTTCCAGCAACATAATTGATCGAATACCTTTCCCAAATTTCCTGACTCAGTTCCTGCTAAATGAGAATGTAGCGGTGGATCCCAACTTTGACCATACCATTGATCAACTCTCACGAGAGACTAATATCACTGGCTTAAGACTGAATGAAGAGTCTTCACTGACCAATGCAGAGCGTAATGTGAGGGATGATAGCTTCATGGCCCATCTTTATGGGATGATGGATTTGCAGTTGCGAATAGGAGGTCGGCCATCGTCAGTTGATGAGAGAGATGAGTTGGATCAGAGATACCCGCTCAATGCTCACACTCAGCAGATGATTGGAGCAGGTGAGGGATACATGCTCCCAGATGATGAGGATATCAACACACCTGACGATTCTGATGTAGAGCCGATGCGCTCAGATGAGGAAGATGATGAAGAAGATGAGCATGAGGAGGAATGGAGAGCGTCAGATGATGAGGAAGCTGAATGATCAGGGATTTCTTGTACCTTGCTTCTATTACTTGTTTTGTCTTTATATGATGCACTGAGGACAGTGCATTAATTAAGTGTGGGTATGTATACATACGTATTGTGGAATTATTGTACCATATGTGGTGTCGTATTGTAGTTTTGTATTCATGATAGTAAATGAACTTTCTTTTAAGCCTTATAGTTTTTTTTTGTTTTTTTTATATATAAATATGTGATTTTTTCCCGACNAATACCCTATGACATGTTTGATGCCGGTATATTAGGTTATGACATACATTCTGCTTTCCCTTATATTTGGTTTGACATGTGATGCCTGAGTAAAAAAAAAAAAGAAATAGCCTATTTTGTGACGCCTTAGCTCAGTTATGTGACTTGTATGCTACATAGTGTGATAGTGCTTAATTATCTCAAATTTGTGTGCTTGCTTGACTTGAGAGTTGAATAAAACCGTTGTGATTGAGTCATGTGCAATGTGTGAGTGAGGTTTAGTGATTATCTATGCTATCCTGTGTAGTCTAGAACTTGCCCCGTGTGTTAATCGAAGCGAAATTGTAGGTTATGCTAGTCTATGGGATGACATAGGCATTTTCTTGCTTGATCATGGATGTGCTTGTCATATAAGAATTACATTTTCCATTGCTAGACCCTTTGATCATTTAGACCTTTTCTTTGGTACCCACATTACAAGCCGTACATCTATTTTGTTCTTAAATAGAGATTTTTGCACCTTTTGCTCCTAAAGCACTTAGTCGCTAAAAGAAGTAAGGTGAGATATTGGGGATTAACTTTTGAGTGGAGCCATGGAAAGACTTGTTAGTGCACTAAAAATTATATTCAAGAGTCACTAGCCATTGAATCTTCATGGATGGAGTGTGTGTATNTTAGTGGAGTTCTACACTACGGGCAAGCTTATGGTACGACCACGAGATGCATATGAATTCTTTGTGAGAGTGAGTGAATTTGTTCAAGTGTGTGATGTCCTTAAATAATGTTCAAAATCATATTTGAATGTGTGGCCTAGCTATTTTCACTCTTTTGTTGTGGTAAGGGCACATGATCTCATGAAGGATTGGTAATATTGTAATTTTCTTGTTTCGTAGGTGCATGAATTGAGAGGGAGTAGTAGTTGCAAGTCGACTCTTGAGGTTGGGTGGTTGCAATTAGGTTGATTCATGTGATTGATTAAATTGTTATACTTGGGCATGTTTAAAGAAGGGAAAGAATGTGAAATTTTGTATGTTCATACTTGATTGCTGGTATCAATCATAGTTAAGGGGTAAATTGTGTGATTGAAAAGTAAAATACTCCTTCTTAATGAAATGTGTACGTGTTGAAGGATATTGCTCGAGGACGAGAAAGAGCCTAAGTGTGGGGTGTTGATGCGTGGCTAGAATCCATAGTTTTAAGCATTATGTACCTTACATTTTATGTGCTTTTGTGATAAAAATACACGTCATATGTGCATAATGGAGTCTATTTCATGTGTAGGTGAATTGGAGATTGAAGCCGAGATAAATGGGTGCATAAACGTCAAAAATACGCTCAAGTGTCGAAAAGGAGTGACCCGGGCCATAGCCAGGAGTTTTGGCCCAAAATCCTGGCTTAACCAGGCGTTAGTGGGGCGTTACACACCAAACGCCAGCCATGCCCAGGCGTTAATGGGGCGTTAGAGCCCAAACGCCTGGCCTACCCAGGCTATAGCTGGGCGTCTGGGGCTTAACGCCTGGGATCCCTAGTCCGGTAAATTCCAAGTTTTGAAGGTTTTAAGTGTTTCCCGGGTTGAATAGAAGTATCCTACATATTTAGGGTTTGTCCCAAACATATAAATAGACCCCAAAACACAACTTTGAGGAGGGGGATGCCATTTTTGGAGAGAATATACACACAAGATCATTGAGGAAGCAAAGGATTATCAGTTTTCTTCATCTTATTCTAGTATTTTCCATTTATGAAAAACTTATGCAATTGATTGATTCTGGCATGAGTGGCTAAACACCCATTGTTCTGGGGTTGTGGTTTAGCCATGAATATTGTTATTCGACATTAACTTAACCTTGATTATAGTTCGTTCAATATATGGTTGTTTTTTCAATTATGCGTTTAATTGCTTAATTGTTTGGCCAGCAATTAGGTTCTATATACTATCTATGTTATGCTTGGGAAATCCGTATATAGATTAGAGAAGAATTTAAGAGAGCGCGATCTTAACCCTTCAGGGGAGCAGATTTGTGGTTAGGATAGGAATATACCTACTCACCGTGTTTAATTAAACATCGCAATCTTAGTGCATTCTAATGGATTAATTTCATAAGAATATAAGCGTTAATCTATTGAGAATAGGCGAGTAGTACTTCGGGAGAAGGCTACGAGAGAAATTAGCGATTAATTAGCAACCAGGAGTGAATTATATAAAAGGGAGAGTTAATTAGAATGCAATACGAGTGGTGAATTGATCACAACCCTGGAATATTCTCTATTGAATACACAACAATACTCTCGTTACTTGATAATTAGTTCATATAATCGTAGAATAAAGTAGTTACATTGCTGGATTTTGTTTTGGCTCGATTACATAACAATTCGAGTGATTCAACAAGTAGTTTACGCAAGTCCCTGTGGGTTCGACATTCGATTTAACATTATATTACTTTTTACGACCATGTATACTTGCGTGTGCGTTTTGGAACCAACAAGTCACCACCGCACTACAATTTTGGGTAAGGGTGACAGTAGCCAGATCTTGGAAGTCAAACTTTCTGGACATCAAGTCCTTCATCATTTTAGCATAGCTAGGCATTTCCTTCAATGCATAAATCAATGGGATATTTACCAATATCTGCTTTAGCATGTCCAAGAATTTCTTATACTGCTCATCCTTCTGATATTTTGCCAGCCTTTGAGGGAATGGAGCTGGTGCTCTCTTCTTTTCTGTTATCTGTTCTTTTTTCTTTTCCACGACCACCTCAACTGCTGGCTATGTGATTTCCTCAAGTTCTTTCTCAGCTTCACCTTGCTTATTAGCTTCTCCTTCAGCTGGCTGCACTGTGCCCTTAGTCAATGAAGTCGAGTCATCAATTTCATTAGGCACCTGCACCAATGTGTTTGTCTGTCTACTTTCATGCCTCCTTTCTTGTTCCAGGTCCAGGTCTCTGCCATTGCAGAGAGTCACTACCATTAACTATTTTGGGCCCTGGTTCCTTGGATTCACCTGAGTATTAGCAGGTAAAGTTCCGTGAGGACGATTGTTATTTGCATTTGAAATCTGCCCTAGCTGCATTTCGATATTTTTAATAGATGAGTCATGGGCATCTACTCTTTCGATGATCTTAGCATTTGACCCAATAACCTGCTGCATCATGGCTTCTAACCTGGAGAACCCATCTTTTTTCCTTCCCCCCTATTGTTGCTGAGGAGGGTATTATGATTGTTGCTGATTCTGATGGGTATAACCGTGCGGCCTCTGATATGGTGCTGCATTACCTTGTGGTCTCATGACACCCATATTTCCACTATTCTGCTGTTGGTGAGGCGGTCTATATGGTTGAACTTGCTGACCCCAGTTCTGCCCCCCTTGTCTCTGACGTTCATAATTTAACACATAATTCACATTTTCTGGATAAGGAGGGCGATCACATTCTGCATTCCAGTGGTTACCAAGTGGTTTCCTAATGCAAGATTTGCATAAGCCCCCATTGGTGGTGTCTACGATGTGTACTTGCTGCTTTTGTCATGATTCCTCCACCTTCTTAGTTAGTATGCTCATCTGTGATACCAAGGTGGCCACGTTCTCTGCAATAGTATTGGATGGATTGAATGGCACTGAGTGAACTACAGGAATAATAGGTACATTCTTTGTTGTCCATCCTAAATTCTGTGCCATTTTATCAAGCAAGATCTGACTTTCTCTCAACGTTTTTCTGAAGAATGCTCCACCAGCTGAAGCATCAACATTTGCCTTAACAGTATCAGCTAGACCCATATAAAAATTCTGCCCCAACATCTGCTCTGGAATACCATGATGTGGACAGATAACCAGCATTCCCTTAAATCGTTCCATGTCTCCTGCAATGTTTCAACTGGTTTCTATCTGAAGCTCAAGATTTCATCAATTTGTTGAGCAGTTTTGTTGGGTGGATGAAACTTGTTCTCGAACTGCTTAACTAACTCCTCCCATGTGGTAATGGAATTGATGGGGAGTGAGTTTAGCCAAGTCTGGGCAGCTCCAGTCACTGAGAATGGAAACAACAACAATTTTGTTGCCTCTTGAGTGATGTTTGGCTGCCTCTGTGATTTGCAAATTGACAGGAAGTTCTTCAAATGCTGCTGGGGGTCTTCGATGTATGACCCTAAGAATAGTCCCTTGTTCTGCAGCAAGTGCAACATATTATTTGTAATCTGGAAGGACTCAGCCTGTATCTGAGGGAATAGTATCGCAGTGGCCAAATTCTCTGCCGTGGGTTGTGCCCAGTCATATAAAGGATCCTCTACCCCTATTTGAGCGACTGGATCTACCACCGCATCCCCATCGTTGTTCCTGTTATTTGGATCTTCCATGTTGGGTTCAAGTTGTTCAATTGATGGCTGTTGTTTGCTTTTCCTGTTGGCCCAGTTTAGGGACTTGAAAACTTTCTCGGGGTCTGAAAAGGCTTCAATTAATTCACCAGTTTTAGATGAGTTTCTACGCATGCACATGTACAACCAAGTTAGCAAACATTACTTTCAATGTATAAATGAAAATTTTTAAGAAAATTGACTATATTTAAGAATTTTGTATTTATTCCAACTTCAATTGATAACACCATTAATTCCCGGGAAACGGAGCCAAAATTTGATCACTCTCAACTATGTCTTATAGAAAGACTAAACGGGCGTTGCAAATATAATCCGGGATATTATGCCCAGGGTCGATCCCACAAGGAATTTACGTATCAATCAAGCCGTCAGAATATGAAACTTTTACTTAATCAATTTTCTCAAGACTTTTGAATATCAATTGTTGATGTTTTACTATTTATAATGACAAAATTAATAAACTAACGATTAACTAACAATATGATGTAAACAATTATAATAAAGATCTAAGGTCATGGTTTCCCCCGTTGGTGCACTTCCTTCTTGGATACTTCTTATAGTTTGATTAGTTGCCTCTATCAATCATGAACACTCTATCTACCATAAATCTCTCTCAAGTAATTAGGATAATTTACTAGACGCACTCTCTCAAGTTACGCTAGCTAGATTGCATTACAGTTCACTTTAGATTTCACCCGAAGTATCGTTATTTCTAATCCAACTTCTAAACCCTCGGTTATGACTTTCGTCTATACTCTGGGAGTGGTATTGTTCAAACAACTACCTAAATATGCACTCTGTCTCAAGTAGATACATAATAAATATGAACAGCTAATTGAGGGCCCTCCAATCAACTACAACAAAAACGTAGTTGAACAAATAGAGTTTAATCAACAAATCAAATCTATATTCATATCACAATAAGTTCATCCCCCAACGGGTTCCACCAAAACCCTAGATTAAGGAAATTAGCTACTCATACTCATAAGAATCAAACCCAAAATAACTTGCATAATTAAACTACAAAGTAATGAATAAAAGCTGTAAAAATCAATGTTTTGCTTCTCTGAGTAGTATTCCACAAGTTGAGTAAAAATCAATCCCTCTCCAAGTTGTGTTTTTGGGTCTATTTATATGTTTGGGAAAAACCCTAAACGTGTAGGAGACTTCTATTCAAACCGAGAAACACTTAAAATCTTCAAAACTCGGATTGGACCAAACCAGGGACCTGGCTTTATGGCCCAAACGCCTGGATTAAGCCACGCCAGGCCTTAAGGCTCAAACTCCTAGATAAAGCCAGGCCAGGCCTGACCTTAAGGATCAAACGCGCGGCTATAGCCCGGAGCACTCCTCTTCGCCTCTTGAGCGTATTTTCGACGTTTATGCATCCATTTAGCTCGGCTTCCATCTCCAATTCACCTACATATGAAATAGACTCCATTATGCACATACGAAGTGTATTTTTATCATTAACACACATAAAATTTAAGGCATATAACGTGTTAAACCATGAATTCTAGCCACACATCAGACGGTCGTCTGCTGAGTTTGAGGCGGCCGATGCGGACCCGCCCTATGTTGAGGAGACCCTCGAGGAGGGTTTAGATGCAATCCCCGAGGCGCTCGTCAAACATGGCACAATCCGTGTTGATGAGCTCGGAGGGCTTGCTAATGGATCTCTCCAGAGTCGGGAAGAAACCAAGATGGAGGCTGATGTTGCCGGTGGATTTCACTCGGGCCCGTCGTTTTCTACAAGGGAGATACGAGATGCCTAAGTCAGGAATGTTCCCGGTTTAGAGAGCTCTAGTGGAGAGGATGATGCATTTAGAGACTATTTATAAGGGGTAGAGGAGGAGACCAATGTTGATGCCCCCGTTTCCCTCGAGGAGGACAAGAGGCTCCAAAAGCAGGTGACACTCTCGAAATAATATGTTGTTCTTCGATTTTCTATTTTTGCTTTCTGATTTTCTTCCACTGTGCTGCAGGTTAAAAAGCTGTATGACCAAGCCTTCTCCAAGGTGCAAGATGATTTAACTAATCGTGGAGAGGAGCTTGAGAATCTTATGTCGGAGTCGGTCGAGCTGGAGGCTCTATGCGCTCGAAAAGAGGAAGAATTGATCAACCTCCGTCCAAGCTCGGAGAGAGCGCTCCGAGAGAGGGCCGACTTCATCGAGCAGGTATTATGGTACCGACACTTTTATTTTTAATTTCAATGCTTGGAGATGATCGACTTATTTTCTGTGCTTTTCAGATTAGGCAGAAGGATGCCCTAGTGGAGCAGCTCCGAGAGGATGTTGAGGCCAAGGACGCCAAAATCCTTGAGCTGGCTCGGCTGAATGATGATGTGGCTTCAGAGAGGGACACGTTTCGGGGTAAGCTATCCTCAATCCAAGGTCTTCTTCGAGGTGCTCAGGAGGAGGCTGCTGCATTGTCTGCGGCCAAGTCTGAGGCTGATGAGTTTGTCTCCTAATATAAAAGGGATGCTGCTGCTGCGAATGACCGAGCCAGGGAGATATCCAAGAAGGCCGAGCTAAAACTGGCTCGGGCAGTTGCTCATGCCTGCGTACAATCAAGGAGACAAGACTTCGAGGAGGTGAGCGCTAAGGGTGTCGATCTATCTGCCGAGATCACAGAAGCCAGGACCCTGATGAAAGAATCGGCAATGCCGAATACGTCAGACGAGGGCTCTGAAAGCGGTTCGGGCAACAGCAAAGGCGAAGGCGAAGGCAAAGGCGAAGGCAAAGGGTAGATTCAACTACTGTTTTGCTTTTTTCCTTTTCTGTATATGGAACCCTCAAGGGGAAATTTTGTAGAAATACCCTTGTAAATGCATTTTTGAAATAAAATATCTCTTTGTTACATATCTCCCAAACTTTTCCCTGCAATGCTTATGCAAAAGTTATCTTTCAAGCTTCGATTTTAGCCCTTCGGAACCCGTACTTGCAATAGTAGATCCCCTCGAGATCTTACACCTTCTCGAGACTAGGTCGGCATAGGGGCTTCGATCCCTCGAACGCTGCGTGACAGTGAAATTTATGTGACATGACCATGAAATGACCAAGGTGGCCCCGCCGGTACTCTTCCCCAAAAGTTATGACAACTTTGGTAGAATTAAATGGCTTTCAAAGTAGTTGAATAGGCACCGCTTGATCTATATATACACTTGCTTCCTCTTTATTTCAAGTCTTGAAACTTTGCAAAAGTAGCTTTTCTTTCAATGTTCTCTTCCTTTTCTTATCGCGCGAAACCATTTTCATTTCTTCCTCTTTACTTTTGCTTGAGTAGTTATGGTTGATGTGCCCGAATCCGTTCACCAAGAAGGGGAAAACCTTACCTCTGCATCTCGCCCGGCCGGTGGTACACTATCGGCGTACAACGAGTTAACCTCGAGCTGCTTTGCGTTGAATAAAGATTTTGCACTCGAGAAACCCTTTGATGCCCCGGGCCATCGAGAGCATGCGTCAAGGTTCATCTGATCGATAGAAGAAAACCACCTCGAGGCCGTGAGGAGAGACTGCGGACGGGGAGAAAATGTGATGGTGCAGATACCTTCTCGAGAAGAGAACATTTTCACCTATGTGGAGGGATTCTTGAGCGTGTATACGTACCCTTTCACATTGGGCCCCCTCGACCGCCTGGTGCTTGAATTCTGCAAAAGGTACCGAGTCACGCTGGCTCAGATTCATCCTTCCTTTTGGCGGATAGTGATGATGATGAGGTACTTTACCGAAAAGGCCGAGAACGAGTTTACCCTTAGCCACCTTATTAGATTGTATCAGCCTCAGCATTGTCGAGGACTAATTGTATTACCACGCCAGTCCACCAAGATTTTCATCGCCAGTGATGACGAGGACCAAAATGGAGGATAGATGAGTTGATTTGTTCGAGTGAGGACCGTCGACATCATTCCTGCGGAGTTCCTGCCATTTCCCGAAAAATGGAACTTCAAACGTAAGTGCCATGTCGTACCTTAGTGTCCTTTTTTTTTATTGATTTATAAGAGTGTTTTTATTTCTTTTTCTCAACGGTCCCGTGGATGTCAGAGGAGGTCCCTGATCTTGTGGACTGGACTCGAGGACTGGCAGCTTCCTCAACATATGACGAACGTAAGTGGCGGGATCTGTCGAAGGGCAGATGGGAAGCAAAGAACCACGGTATAGGCCATATGGTTGCCTTTTGAATAATGCTTTCTTTTATGTGTAATAACTCTGCCATCGTAGGTGTTCGTGGACTCTCCGAGGTGAGACCGTGTCCATTCGAGGAGAGGGAAGGCCCTTCCACTTTGGAACCGAGGGAGGATAATAAAAGAAAACGATCATCTACGGATGAGGACATTCTCAATGAGGCGGGGCCTTCTCATAGACACAAAGGAAATGCCATCACCGAGGAGGATTTCATATGCGTTTGTTATTCCGTGGATATCAGATCTCCTCGGGAGGATGGTTCTTCGTCTATGGCTCGAGCTAGGGGGCCTTCCGAGGTTACCAATTTTGCTAGGCCTGAAACCTCTAGTTTTGAGGGAGAGGTTCCTCGAGAGGGGAGGAGCAAGAGTCCTCCACCATTTTCTACTTTTTCTCTCGAAGGTACTTCAAGGGATGCTCGGGACCAGGGGCCGCATGAACCAAGTGGGATCTCGAGTGGTCATGCCCCTATTGAGAGCGGTTCAACTGGGGCCGATGGAGCCAGGCCAGTAGTTGCACGCTCAACTTTTGAGGCAACTCAGCGGCTTTGTTCCGAGGTGAGTTTTGACCGGCTTTGTTGGCTTTTCAGCTATGAATATTCATTCTCTGAACTGAAGCTTCCTTTTCATAGGTTTTTGACAAGCTCAAGTTCGAGCTACTTTTTTGTGAAACCAGGTTGCGGGAAGATTTGGTAAAGGAAACATCTGTTAGGCTTATTTGCAACAAGAAGAAGAAAGATTTGATACATCTTCGGTCGGAGATGCATCGGATTTGAAACTATGAAGGCAATCTCGAGCATCAGGTAACCTTATCCTGAATGAGTACATGCTTCTTTTCCCGCTTTTGGAAACTAATGTTTCGGTGCTTTAGCTGCAGAGAAAAACAGAAATACTGGAACGTCTTTGGAGAGAGGCTGGGCAAGTGAATTCCGAATGCCATGCGTTGAAGGATCAAATATGCATTCATGTTGTGGCCCAAAGGAATGCCTTGGAAAAGACCTTTGCCCTCGAGGTACAACTTCGTAACACTCGAGAAAGTATCTCGATTCAGACAAGCAGGATTGACAAGATCGAGACTGATCTTTTTAATATGAAGGCAGAGGTCGTGGACGCTCGGGCTGAAGCTAAAGAAGTTCGAGCGAAGGCCGATAAGAAAGTGGTTGTTTATTTGAAAGATGCTGCCAATGCTCAGGCTGAGCTGAGCGGAGCTTCTAACAGAGAGAGGAGTGGCAATGAGTAAGCCCGGTGTAGGTCTCAAAGGGAGAGTCTCGAAGAGATTCAAGCTAGGGGCTTTAATCTCTCGGAGGAGATAAATAAGGCCAAGGCGGATGAGATCGACGCCGAGTTTTTCCTCTCTTTCGGTGCTGATGCTGGTATTTAAAGGCTTCTCAGGGAGCTGGTCCCTAGAGCAGACTAGTTTTTCCGTCCTTGTTCCTTTTAAAGACATCTGTGGGAGAATTTTAAATGCATATTTGTAATACACATATATATATATATGAAAGATTCTTTGGTTTCTCTGATTTGCTTGTCGATAATTAGCCCGGTGCATTGGACTTTGAGACGAAACCCTTGGGGTTATAAATTGGTTCTGAGGCTTTTTAGGATGGAAACTTGGGCTCTTACGCATTTGGCCCTTAGGCGCTTTAGTTAACCATTTCAGGCTCAGTCTTCGGGTCGGGTTTCGACTCGAGCTCATTGGCCCTTAGGTTTTTAAATCGGTGCTGAGGCTCTTTGGGTCAGTACGACCTGTAGTTGGCGAGTTGGGATTTTATGCGTTAGGTCGGTATGACCTTCGGTGTAGCTGGCGACTTGAGCTCTTACGCACTTAGGCGCTTTAGCTAACCGTTTTGGGATAAGTCTTCGAGCCTGGTTTCGACTCGAGCTCATCAGTCCTTAGGTTTTTAAATCGGCCCTGAGGCGCTTTGGGTTGGTACGACCTGTAGCTAGCGACTTTGGCTCTTACGCGTTAGGTCGGTATGACCTTCGGTGTAGCTGGCGACTTGGGCTATTACGCATTAGGTCGGTATGACCTTTAGTATAGCTGGTAACTTGGCTCTTACGCATTAGCTCGGTACGACCTTTAACCGGTTCTTTTCTATGGTTTTTCGAAGTAATTGGAGGCCTGTCATTTTTTGGAAACAATCCGACATCTCTGATTTGTCTTAGTTTGGTCAGAGCCTTATGACGGTGGTCATTATATTTTGCCGTAGCCTTTTAGTCCCCGAGTGAGATAGTCTCGGCGTCTATATTATGGGTATGCCTTTTTAAGGGTCTTACAAGTTTGAATATATAGCCTTGACTTTGATATCGGGATTATGCCTTTTTTAAGCTCTTACAAATTTGTACATGCCTTGCTTGAGGTCTTACAGTTTTGATGTTGCCTCGTGGAGGGCTTACAATGGTGCCTTATGGAGGGCTTATGAGCTCGAAGTTGCTAGCCCGAAGGTCTTACGGCTTCGAGTTAGATAGGTTGATGAGCTGACAGTCGAGGACAGTCCCCGAGTCGAAGTTAATATTGCCTCATGGAGGACTTACATCGGTGATATTGACTCATGGAGGGCTTATGTGCTCGAGTTTTCTGGCCCTGAGGTCTTATGGTTTCAAGTTTTTGATGACTCGATGGGGTGACTGTCGAGGACAATTTTCGAGTGGTCGGTAATTTTGGGCCTTGGGCCCGTTTATTGTGAAAATAGCAAACTTCTTTGACACGCGAAGTGTTTTGATCATAAAATATTCTTCTCTGATCACTTGGTATAAGTACACATTTTTCACAATCGAGGTTTCGATTATTCTATGTGGACACGGTTCATTCACCCGTTTGGTCATATGCATTGTTCTCCTATCGAGATCCTCTTCAGCGTGTTTCAATGATCTCCCGGGGGGATGCCCCTCAGTATTTGAGGTTGATCGAAGAGAAGCCTTGAATACTTGGTGAGTTTTCTTTAGGTAGAATATGGTGTTGCCTCGTTAAGAACCTCGTCGGTAAAACCCATTTGGGATAAAATCCGGCGTGAGGGAAACAGAGAACAACGCATGCTTTAAAACCTAAGGCCTTCGAGCTGGAGGGTGCTCCGGTTCTTTTTCAATCGAACACCTACACATAGGTTAGTGTAAAACGTGAAGGAAAGAGGAAGAGGATTGCACCTTAGATGTGGTGGCATTCAAGCCTCGGTATGCTTCAGTTGTTTCATTCCAAGGACGCGACACGGTCCTTTATTTGTTCATCCGAGGATGTAGTTTGCGATTTCTACTCGGCTATTTTTTTGTGTTTTGGCTTCTTCGATGTAAAAGGTGTCAGTGCCACATCATGCACTGCGAACATTTGTTTTGCTGTGTGTTGTTCCCCATATACTATTTTTATCCCATCTTTCGTGGGGAACTTCATAATTTGATAAAGGGTCGATCGCACCGCCCTCATACGGTGAATCCACGGCCTTCCGAGCAATGCATTGTATCTCATGTCACCTTCGATGACATGAAACTCGGCGTTTTGAATTGTACCGGCCATGCTGATTGGGAGGATAATTTCCCCTTTGGTTATTTCACTTACCATGTTAAATCCGTTGAGGATACGGGAGGCGGAAACGATCTGGTCGAACAACCCGATTTTCTCTACCTCCCTCGACCGAATTATGTTGGCCAAGCTACCTGGATCCACGAGCACATGTTTAATTTGAAATTTATTCAAAAGAAAAGAAATTATCAATGCATCATTATGAGGTTGAGACAAGGTCTCGATGTCCTCTTCGCTGAATGAAAGGGCGTCTTCAGGTATGTTGCTCTGAGTTCGCTTTTTCCTGGTGATGGATACTTTTGTTTGCTTAAAAATGGGTCGCTGAGGATAGTCGACTCCACCAATAATCATGTGGATGATATGTCGTGGTTCTTTTTTTTCATTTTTCTTATTTGCCTCTCTTTCTCGAAATTGGTTTTTAGCTCGGTCACTGAGGAACCCTCGGAGGTCCCCTTTGCTAATTAGTCGGGCCACCTCTTCTCGAAACTGTCTGCAATCCCCGGTCCTATGAATATGGGTACCGTGATATTCTCATATCAAGTTGGGGTTCCTCTGCGAAGGATCTGATAGCACGGGTCTTGGCCAACTGGCGTCCCTGGTTTTACTTGTAGCCGATACGATGTCTGAAAAATCAATGTTGAAGTTGTACTCAGATGGCCGGGGTGCATCTACCGGCCCAGTGTGCCTGTCGAACCCTGCTTTGTTCAAAAGTCCCCGAGGATTCTGTCCTTGGTCCATCTTTTGGTCACTTCGAGGTATGTTACGCCTCGGGATATTTTTTCGATTTTCTATGTTCGGTTGATACCTTTCTTTGCTTGGCCTCGGATCCCTTTCTGACAGCCTCGATTCCTTTGCTAAAAGCCTGCTGGGGTACACCGAGCTTGAGGGGGCCTCCAATTGGTCATCCTCGACTCTGATCTTCGACTGATACATGTTGTGTACATCCGCCCAAACTAAAGCGGGATACTCGATTAAGTTTTTCTTTAGCTGTTTTGAAGCTATCGAGCTTTGTTCATTCAAGCCCTGAGCGAAGGCTTGTACTGCCCAATCATTGGAGACCGGTGGTAATTCCATTCATTCCAGTTGGAAGCAGGATACGAACTCCCTTATCATCTCATTCTCTCTTTGTTTGAATTTGAAGACATCAGATTTCCTTGTAGCGACCTGGATGGCACCAGCATATGCCTTCACAAAGGAGTCCGCCATCATGGAAAATTAGTCTATCGAGTTCGGGGGCAGGTTATGATACCACATCATGGCCCCTTTGGATAGTGTTTCTCTAAATTTTTTCAATAGAGCGGATTCAATCTCGTCATCTCTTAGGTGGTTCCCTTTCACACCACAAATGTAGGCAGTAATGTGCTAATTGGGGTCCGAGGTCCCGTTGTACTTCGGGAGATTGGGCATTCTGAATTTCTTCAGAATGGGCTACGGGGCTGCATTTGATGAGAATGGATTTTGCACGAACTTTTTTGAATCTACACCCTTCAGAATTGGGGGTGCGCCCGAGATCTGATCGATTCTAGAGTTATAGGTCTCCAATCTTTTGTCGTTAGCTTCTATCTTCGTTTCGTCCGATTCAATCCACTTTGTGGGGTCCTCGAGGATCTTCATAATAGTGGGGTCGACCGCTGACCCGTTGTTGCTCGACCTCTCCGGAATCTGTTCACCTTGACGAGCCGTTTGTGGTGGTGTTTTTTGATGGTTTTGTAGCTGAGCAATAGCCACTTGTTGCGCTTGCAACATCTCAAAAATGACGTGAAGGCTAACTTCTCTTTCCCTTTTACCACGGGCCCTCTGTGCTTCATGTCGGTCTCCCTCGTGCACATTTTTGTCTGTATGAGAGCTTGTATCGACATGTTAAGCGTTGTGTGAGCCTTCATCAATAGGGATTTGTATTGGCGCCCCTTTGGGGTTTTGCGGTGGCACATCGCCACATGAAGCAGCTGCGCCATTCTCTCCGTGATCCTCAGGACCGTTTTTTTATGTGCATTTACTGAGTTAGACATTTTCTGACCTGAAATTGAAGATTCTTGGACAAGAAAAATTGTAAAGAATAACTTGTGTTCTTAGAAAACCAGCACTAAAACAATCATTATTATTTTTAGCCCCACGGTTGGCGCCAAAGTGTTTACCTTGAAGATGGTAATTATAATTATATTTGATTATGTGGTTCTAAAAATACGTAATCTATTTTAATATCAGTTGTTTAGGTAGTATATACTAAGTGAGAAGTAAGAAAATGAAATAAGAGCAAAGGGTAACGAGATTATGCAAACCGAGCAGCGGAGAGACGGGGTCTCGAGATCGGTTGGAATGGGCCTCGAGGTCGAGCTTAGGAGCTTGACAAGGGGCTGTCGAGAATGATATAATAGTATCGAAGGCCTCGAAGATGGCCTACTTGTTATTAATAACGAGGAATAAATGAAGAACAACCAACGAACACAATAAATGAAAGGCAATTGATTAATGAAACAACTGTAGAGAATGTTTTAGTTAGAGAGTAGAGGATGTTCTTGTTCTTGTATTTAATATCATCTCTTACAAAGTGACAAGGGTCTCCTTTATATATGAGGGGAAATCCCAACATATTACATGTGTAATTAATACAAAGAGAAATGACTGGTACAACCATTTAATGCTACGGTACGAGCTTGTACTATTTTGCGTACTTGGTCAGCTTTACCCACGTGCCTTTTGGGAATTTTCCACCTTTCCACGTCGGTCTTTGATTTGCACTACCACGAGGTCGAGGACCTTCGATATGCCCCCTCGATGCCAAAACTCGAACCTTCGAACCTTCTGAGCGTCGAGTGATCGTAAAATCAGACTCAACGATTTTAGCCGTATATATTATTATTGCCGTTTTACTACGTTAGTAAGAAGGTATTGTTTGGGTTTTAGTTAAAATTGAGGTGAATCGGAGATGGATGAAAAAGTGAATTTTTGATTTTTCCCTCCTTTACAAGGGAACATTGTCCCATATTGGAGGAGGAAATCTCATTTGTTAGGTATAAATATAGTTTTGTTTCTTCTAATTTTTAAAGTCAAGCCTTATTTGGATTTCCTCAGTTATTTTGCATATATAGACATTTACGTAATAGCCTTTTTACGTGAAAAACCACCGGGAAGAGTTGCACCTCTTCTTTTGAACCCAACCTGTTTGCTATAAATACCATGCTATTCCCTTAGTTTTTTCTTATGAAAATTTTGAATTCTCCTTCTTCCTTCTGCATTGTTTTTAAAAGAAAGAAAGCAAAAGCAAGTGTGATTTTCTATCGATCATTTGTGTTCGTTGAAACACTCTGGGAGGAAATAATTCAAAACCTCAAGTCTAGAAGGGGATTAAGTTCCTTAAGAAAATACTGTGAATTCAGTGGGCTTGGATTAATTTTGTCTTCTACATTTCTGGTTTTATATTATTTTCTTCTCCAGAATTATTATACAAATACATATTACTAACAAGCTTAAGGAACTTAATATTTTTTAAATTCTGTATTGGTTTTGTATACACTGCTCTGGAGAAACCAATGTGGTTTTCTACTCTCAGTTTGGAGATTAAAGCCTTCGTGGTTTTCTACTCCATTTTTATGTTTTAACATATATTCTATTTCGTTTATTATTTGGAGACTAAAAATCCTAGTGATTTTCTACTCCGTTTGAGATTAAAATCTACGTGATTTTCTACTATAGTTTTTGTTACACCTCGCGCTTCTCGTACGTTAAAGTTTCGTCTTCAGTTAATTGACATATATTCGGGGATGAGATTATCTTGAGGTTAAAATATTTATGTTATTTATAACAAGCGATAAGTAAGTTCCATAAAGGATAAAGGGTACACAAATTAAAGATAATGAGTTTCATTGAAGATTTTCGATTTGGGAAAAAAAAATGATCTGGGCTATACCGTTATTTATGTATTAGTGCCATACAAGGTACTACATGACCATGATAATAAGGTGTATAAGGTATGTTAAAAGTGAGTAGTATTATAAGTAAGTTGAGATAATTCTTAATTATGTGGGTAATTAGTTAATTATTCCTTAATGGGAGAATTAACTAGTTAATTAGTAAATAGTGAATAATTAATTAGAGATATGGGACAAGGCCTAACAAGCCCAAAATGTGGCAGCCCCTTTCTTTCTTTTAAGTGACTCTTACCTTATAATTGCTAGGAGGCAACATTTAAGAGAATATCACCTTATCTCATCTAGCTGAAGAAGTGTTATCAAGAAAGCAATAAAACAAAGGACACGGCCTATTCATTTTCTTTTCTGGTAGATAACAACCTTCCATTCCTAGTCCAAAATTAAGGAGAAGTCATTTGCATAGAAAAGCTACATGGAGCTTCAACCAACAATTCCTTGCATAGAAAAGTTACTTCTCATAAATTAAGGAAACGTTTCTACCAAAATTTTCTTTGCATAGCAACGTGGTTGCTTCGAGCTTTACATACAACTTGTTCCGTGTTTTGTCACAATTAATGTGTATAAGAGGATTGTCAAGAGAATCAAATCAGGTATGTTAAGGCTAAGTACTTCCTTCATTTTGGCATGATCCTGTAATTACACAAGTTTGATAATGAGGCATAAAGAAAAATTCATATTCCTGAATTTATGTATATTTTTCTAGTCTAATAAGTTACAGTATTCTCCCTTATCGGGAGTTTATATTAAATTGAGTATTGTCTTATTCCAGTCAAGAGAGCAGAGAATCTATATATAAAGTATTAAAGTATTTTTATTACCATCGAGCTATAATCAATGGGCAGGCCCCTATTGGGAAACCTCTGATAAGATGGTAAGTTATATACCGAGCCTACTGTGGCCGAGCGCCTATGAGCGAGCCCACTTGGTCGAGATACAAAGCCTAGTATGGACAAGCGCCTATGAGCGAGCCTACTACGACATAGCAGTTACATATATATATATATCGAGCCATCTAGCGTCAGACAACTATTTTACTTACTATATTGAGAGAGTTGAGTTAGTATCAACATGTAAGTATATGTTTAAATTATCAGTTTTGTTTCAGCTTTCAGTATATTGAATTACATACTCGGTACATTATTTCATATTGACATCCCTTTCTGGGGACGCTGCATTTCATGCATGCATGTTCAGACAGACAGACGGATAGACATCCTCAGTAGGTGTTTCCCGAGTTTAGCTTTATCGCTAAGCTCCCCGTCCTTAGGAGTTTCCAGGTCTAGAAGTTTTGTGTTCATCTTGTGTATATATCCAGATAGGTTATGGGTAGGTCAGGGCCTTGCTCTGATCACAGCACATCCATCATCAAAGGCTTGTAGACATATCCTGTCAGTTAGTGGAGTATGTTGGACTTGTAGGTATGTTGGCCTTGCCAGCCCAGCTTTATGTTGACATTTGGTCAGCGTTAGTCTCTATTCAGTTTTATATTTTTCTTCACAATTTGTCTTGCAATGTGGCCCCTGGCCAAACTATGGCATTATATGTCAAGAATTCCTGAGTCGCAAGTGGGTACGCAAGGATAGATGAGGCACCGGGTGCCGGTCTCGCCCCCAGGCTCGGGGCGTGAAAATATTATTCGCTTTGAAGATATAAAAACTTCACCGAATATTAAACATTTGTTTTTGTCAGTTTTTTTTACAGAAACGATGAGAGAGAATGGAAATCAGTCTATTCCTATGGTGATTGCCAACACATCGACAAGCCGAATGTCATGACCCAATTCCTCTATAGGCCGTAATGGCACCGAACATCGATGCTAGGCAAGACAACAATGAACTAGTCATGTATTTATTATTTTTAATAATTCCAAAGTAGTTGATTTGTAATTATTAAGTAGATGAGAAGTTGAAAATTATAGTAAAGCAAGGCGTAAACTAATGAAAGAGAAAATACAGTGAAATAAATACTCAAAATCATAAAGTGTCCCACTAACATGTTTTCAAGACCTGGTGTCGCAAGTGTATGAGCAACTAATAGAATATACAAAATATCTACGCTAATGTCTGAAATAATATAGACAAAAAGTAAATACAAAGAGAGACTGCGGTGCTTCAGGACGGACTGAGAGAGCTGCTCACCACTATGCCTTGGGGTATAGGGGGTGCGTGTCTGAATGAATGCTAGATGCACCTGCCTCAGATTCTCCATGATTAGTGTAGAAGTGTAGCGTGAGTACATAAACAACATGTACTTAGTAAGTATCCAGTCTAAATTCAAAGAAGTAGTGACAAGGGGTCGACATCGACACTTACTATGGGCAACAAATATAATACAGAAATTCTAAATAGGCAGAGAATACATGAATAATAATAATAACATAATAGCAAGTAGTTAATAAATGATTCTTTAACTGGTAATCAATTTAATTTCCAACTGACACGTACAAAAAATTTCGGGAAAATAAATAAATTATAACCTCTAATTCCAAAAAATTTCGGGAAAATAAATAAATTATAACCTCTCAAATCATAAATATAATATCAAGTGTAATCAGGCTCCGAGCATTATCATGCACGATTTATGTTGAGGTCGTACGGTTCGATCCTGAACAATGTGTACACTGTCGAGGGTCGAACAACACGAACGATATATACATCTATTATACTGGCGAGGCATTGGGCCCGCTCCTCAAGAAGAGAGAATACTCTATGAACATCCGATTTCAAAGCTATCACAAGACTAATACATAAGGTAAGCACAATTTCTATTAACGACCAAGTAGCCCACCAAAACTCCAAGTAAGTGAAATTTAGTCTTTATGAGTTAAATATAATATCATGTGTAATCGGGCTCCGAGAATTATCATGCACGATTTATGCCGAGGTCGTACGGTTCAATCCAGAATAATGTGTACACTATCGAGTGTCTAATGACACAACCGATAGATGCATCTATTATACCGGCGAGGCGTTCGGCCCGCTCCACCAGAAGAGAGAATACCCTATGAACAATCGATTTAAAAGCTATCACAAGACTAATACACAAGGAAAACACAATTTCTATTAACGGCCAAGTAACCCACCAAAACTCCATGTAAGTGAAATTTGGTCTTTTTGAATCCTTTATCCAGCTTCAAATCTTTCATGACGTTTTGTTCCTAAAACTACCTGAACTTAAGCATGATTTGTAGCTGCGCACGGAATATTTTCACCTCGCAAGTACGTAGCCCCCATAATTAGAAGAAAATAGTAATTTAAAACACATATGGGGTAAATTCCCTTTTACAAGGTTAGGCCAGAGACTTACCTCGTCCCGAAGCTCACTTTTCAGCCTATATATTCACTTTAAGGCCTCAACTTGGTGCCGATAAATACGAAGCTAGCCAAAATTTTGTTTAAATTAATCAATATACACTCACAAGTTCATAATTTCGCTATTAGAGTAATTACCCAACCCAAATTGGAAGATTCTTAAAATTCACCCCCGGGCCCACATGCCAGGATTTCGGAAATTTTCTAAGATAGTTGTTACCCATAACCTCACGAAATCAAATATATAATTTCTACCCAATTCAAAAATCATTGTCGTGGTTAAATCTCATTTTTATCAAAACCTAGGTTTCCCAATAATTTCCTAAGATTTTTACAATTTTTATGTTAAAATATACCCATAATGCATGATTTAAACTCATATTGTATAGAGATTACATACCTGAAAGTGCTAGGTTAAAACCCCTCTTGAAAGAGCTCTAAATCCGACCAAAAACCGAAAGAAATGAAGAAAATGAGCCTAAGTTCTGATATACAACAGTAAAAGAACATACGAGGGATCTTATTTATGTGAAAGGGGACCTAGAAAGCAAAGCGACCGGTCAGGTCGTTACATTCTCCACCTCATAAACAAAAGTTCATCCTCGAACGGGTCTAGGGTCATAAATGGAGTGCCGAATAGGTGTGGATATTTTCTCCGCGTGTCCTTCTAGGTCTCCCAAGTTGCCTCCTCGACTGGTTGATCCCTCCACTAAACTTTTAGCGTAAAAATCTTCTTGGACCTGAACTGGTGAACATACCTGTCAACACTAGCAACTGGCTGCTCCTCATAACCCAGGCTCTTATCTAGCTGAACCGTGCTATAGTCTAACACATGCGACCTGTCAGCATGCTACTTCCGGAGCATAGACACGTGGAAAACTAGATGAATTACCGATAGACTAGGAGGCAAAGCAAGCTCATAAGCAACCTCCCCAACTCGCCTCAACACCTCAAATGGACCTATAAACCTTGAGATCAACTTGCCATTCTTCCCGAACCTCATAATTTCCTTCGTCGGCAAGACATTCAAGAGAAGCTTTTTACCCACTATAAATGAAAAATCACGCGCCTTCTGATCTGTGTTGATCTTGTGTCTGGACTGTGCCATTCGAAGTCGCTCCTGAATCAACTATACCTTCTCTAAGGAATATTTAACTAAATTAGTACCATATATCCTTGCCTCGTCGTGCTCAAATCATTCGATAGTTGAACGACATCCCCGAGCATATAAAACCTCAAATGGATCAATCTCGATGCAGGACTGATAAGTGTTGTTATAAGAAAACTCGGTCAAGGGAAAGAATCAATTCCACTTCCCTCCGAAGTCAATCACAAATTCTCTTAGCATATACTCTAGAATACGAACGGTCCACTCTAACAACCCCTCGGTATGCGGATAAATGGCTGCGCTGAGTTCTACCCAGGTACCCAACTCGCTGTTGGTTGATTTCCCAATGCACACACAAGTGTACGTGGTCGACAAGTAATATAGGATTTTAAGTCCAGATATCGTACCCACAAGGACTTGTGTAAACTACTTTCTAAATCACTCTAATCGTTATCTAATCAAGCCAAAATAAAATCAAGGATGCAACTATTTTATACTAAGATTCTATGAAATGACTAATTATCAAGTGACAAAAATATTGTTATGTATTCAGTAGAGACAAATATTCCAGGGTTGTGATCTATTCACCACTCGTATTGCATTCTAATTAACTCTCCCTTTCATATAATTCACTCATGGTTGCTAATTAATCGATAAATGCTCTCATAGCCTTCTCCCGAAGCACTACTCGCCTATTCTCAATAGATTAACGCCTATATTCCTATGAAATTAATCTATTAGAACGCACTAAGATTACGATATTTAATTAAGCACGGTGACTAGGTATATTCCTATCCTAACCACAAATCCGCTCCCCTGAAGGGTTAAGATCGCGCTCTATTCAATTCTTCTCTAATCTATATACGATTTTCCCAAGCATAACGTAGATAGTATATAGAACCTAACTGCTAGCCAAACAATTAAGCAATTAAACACAGAATTGAAGAAACAACCATATATTGAGTGAACTATATTCAAGGTTAAATTAATGTCGAATAACAATATCCATGGCTAAACCACAACCCCAGAACAATCGGTGCTTAGCCACTCATGCTATGATCAAACAATTGCATAAGTGTTGCATGAATTGAAAATACTAGAATAAGATGAAGAAAATTGATAATCCTTGCTCCTTCCATGATCTTGTGTGTGTATTTGCTCTCCAAAAACGCCTCCCCCCTCAAAGATGTGTTCTTGGGTCTATTTATATGGTTGGGATAAACCCTAACCGTGTAAGAGACTTCTATTCTCACTTGGAAACACTTAAAACCCTTTAAAACTCGGAGTTCACTGAAGCAGGTACCCAGGCGTTAGCAGGCCAAGGCCTGGCTAACGCCTGGAAATGGCTGGCATTTGAAGTGTAACGCCTGGCTAACGCTAGGCACCTCCTGGCCTTAAGAGCCAAACGCCTGGCTAACGCCAGGCTTGTCCCGGGTCGCTCCTTTTCGACTCTTGAGCGTATTTTTCGACGTTTATGCTCTCAATTAGCTCGGCTTCGGTTTCCAATTCACCTACACATTAAATAAACCCCATTAGGAACATACGACGTGTATTTTTATCATTAAAGCACATAAAATGCAAGGTATATAATGCTAAAAATCATGAATCCTAGCCACGCATCACTCGCTCTGGGCTGTTCTCCAGAATTGTGAACTGAACTGAGGGCCCCTATTTGAAATGATGGAAACACTTACACCATGCAACAAATAAATCACCTAGATGTAAATATGGTCCAATCTCTCTGAAGAATACGTAGTCAGAACCGGAATAAAGTGTGCCGACTTGGTCAACCTGTCCACAATGACCCAAGCTGCATTAAACTTCCTCAAGGTCTGCGGCAACCCAACTACGAAGTCCATAGTGATGCCCTCTCATTTCCACTCGGGTATAACCATTTGTTGGAGAAGGCTACCTGGCCTCTGGTCCTCATACTTAACCTGCTAGCATTTTAGTCACCTCACTACATACTCAACTATCTCCTTCATCCGCCGCCACCACTAATGATGCATCAGGTCGCGATACATCTTTGTATAACCTGGATGAATAGAATACCGAGAACTGTGTGTCTCCTCTAGAATCTTCTCCCTCAATCTATCAACATTAGGAACACATACACGACCCTGCAGTCGCAGAACACCATCCTCACCGATAGTAACCTCCTTGGCACCACCCTGTAGTACCCTCTCTCTAAGAACCAACAAGTGAGAGTCATTGTACTGACGAGCCTTTATCTTCTCAAATAATGAAGACTGAGCAACGACCCATGCAAGAACTCAGTTGGGTTCTGAAATATCCTACCTTACAAGTCTGTTAGACAAGGACTGAATATACAAAGCTAATGGCCTCTCCTCGACTGAAATGTATGCCAAACTACCTATACTCTCAGCCTTTATGCTCAAGGTATCCGCAACCACATTCGCCTTGCCCGGATGATAAATGATAGCAATATCATAGTCCTATAGTAACTCAAGCCACTTGCACTTGCTCAAATTGAGATCCCTTTGCTTGAAAAAATACTGCAAGTTGCGATGATCAGTATTAACCTCACAGGACACCCCATAAAGATAATGCCTCCAGATCTTGAGAGAATGAACTATCGTGGCCAACTCCAAATCGTGTATGGGTAATTCTTCTCGTGGGGCTTTAGCTGACGTGAAGCATATTCAATAACTCGCCCCTCCTGCATCAATAAACAACCCAAAAAAATGCGAGAAGCGTCACAATACACAATATACATCCCCGAGCCAGAAGGCAACACTGACATGGTGTTGTAGTCAGGTGCAGTCTTGAGCTTCTGAAAGCTCGCCTCAAAATCATCGGACAATAAAAAATGGAGCACCCTTCTGCGTCAATCTAGTCAAAGGTGCTGCAATAGATGAGAAGCCCTCCACAAACAGGCTATTACCATGCCAAGCCCAAGAAACTCTGGATCTTTGTCACTATAGTAAGACGAAGCCAACTCAAAATTACCTCGATCTTCCTGGGATCTAACTTAATGACCTTACCTGATACAAAATTTCCCAAGAATTCCACATAATCTAACCAGAACTTGCACTTGGAGAACTTAACGTATTAACTTGTGTTCCCGCAAGGTCAAAAGTACCACTCTCAAATGTTGCTCGTGCTCATCCATGTTACACAAGTAGATCAATATTCCATCAATGAAGAAGATGAAAAACAAGTAAATATATGGCCTGAAAACGCGGTTCATCAAATCCATAAACGCCACCGAGGCATTGGTCAAGCCGAAGGATATCACTAGAAACTCATAGTGGCCATATCTAGTCCGGAAAGCCATCTTCGGAACATCCGAATCACGAATCTTTAGCTGCTGATACCCCGATCTCAATTCGATCTTAGAGAACACCCTATCACCCTGCAACTAGTCAAACAAATCATTAATAAGCGGTAATAAATACTTGTTCTTAAAGGTAAGTTTGTTCAACTGGCGGTAATCAATGAACATACGCATAGTCCCATCTTTATTCTTCACGAACAACACTGGTGCACCCCAAGGCGACACACTTAGTATGAAGAATCCCTTTGTTAGAAACTCCTCAAGTTGTTCTTTCAACCCCTTCAACTCTTTCAGAGCCTTGCTGTACACTGGAATATAGATAGGCTAGGTACCTAGAGCCAGATCAATACAGAAATCGATATCACGATCTGGTAGCATGCCTAGTAGGTTAGTAGGAAACACATCGGAGAACACTCGGACCACGGGCACTGAATCAATCGCCAAAGTCTCTACAACAATATCCCAAACTAAGCTAGATAAGATAAACAACCATTTTCGACCATGTGTCGAGCCTTCAGGAAAGAGATAAGCCGACTAGATACACTGACAGATGAACCCTTCCACTCCAATCCAGGAAACTTTGGCATCGCCAAGGTAACAATCTTGGCATGGAAAATGGACAGCATGATATGGAGATAATCTGTCCATGCTCAGGATGACCTCAAAGTCGGTCATATCAAGCAACATAAGTTCCGTTCTAGTCTCATAACCACAGAAAGTCATGATACATGACCGGTAGATCCGATCCCACAACAACAAAATCGCCCACTAGCATGGACACATATACAGGGGTACCTAAAGATTCGAGAGAAACACCTAGAAAATGAGAAAATGGAGATGAAACATATGAATATGTAGACCTTGGATCAAATAGTACCAAAGCATCCCTACCACAGACGGAAATAATACATGTGACCTTAGCATCTGAGGCTACTGCATCTGGTCTGGCTGGAAAGATATAAAACCTAGATGGAGCACCACCTGACTGACCTCTACCTCTAGAATGACCTTTACCCACCTTCCCTCCGCCTTTGAGCGGCCGGACGACTGGTGCGACAACTGGTGTCATGGGCTAATGACCCTACTATACTGCCTTGACCCAAAGCCAGGGGCAGAATCACCTCATATGACCAAGATCCCCGCACTCGAAACAACCTCTCGGCAAAGAAAATGACTGACCCTGAGTCTGACTCTAGGGCCTGAAATCCTACTAGAAGAACCTTAGAAAGCCGGTGGATGGTAGGAGCTCCCTCGAATCATGCTAAAATAGGGCAACACTGTAGCATCCTGAGTAGGCGGCAGTGTTGAGTTTGTGGGCCTACTAGACTTACCCTTCAGAAACTGAGCTCTGCCGCCAGACGGAGAACCACTAAACCCTTGAGAATATCAAAACCGCTAGCCCCCACAATAGAAGTAAATATTAATTTCAAACACATATGGGGTAAATTCCCTTTGACAAGGTTAGGCCAGACAATTACCTCGTCTCGAAGCTCACTTTCCAACCCTCAAATTCACTCTAAGGCCTCACCTTGGTGCCGAACAATCCGAAGCTAGCCAAATATTATATAAGTTAATCCATATACACCCACTAGTTCATACATTAGCTATTAGAGTAATTACCGAACCTAAATTGGAAGATTCATAAAATTCATCCCAGGCCCAATTGCCCGGATTCCGGAAAGTTTCGAAGATAATTGTTACCCATAACCTTACGATCTCAAATATATAATTTCTACCAAATTACATAATCATTGTCGTGGTTAAATCCCATTTTTATCAAAACCTAGGTTTTCCAATAATTTCCTAAGATTTTCACAATATCTATGTTAAAATCTACCTATAATGCGTGGTTTAAACTCGCATTGATTAGAGATTACTTGCCTCAAAGTGTTAGGTGAAAACCCCTCTTCAAAGAGCTCCAAATCCGACCAACAAGTGAAAGGAATGAAGAAAATAAGCCTAAGTCCCGATATAAATACATCTCACTGCCCCAGCGATATTCGTACCTATGGCAGCTTCGACACTTCAGTGAGGCTGCTTTTGCGGGCAGTTGTCTGATTCTTCGGAACACACACGATCAAGCAATGGGTGCACTTGTGGATAAAACAACGCACCTGCGAGCCAGCTTCTGCGGCTCGCTTCACGCACCTGCGACCTTGCCATGCTTCCTCCCTCCGCATCTACGATCCTTTCATCGTAGAAACGAGTTCGATTCAATATTAAATGCCGAAATTCTCCTGTGTCATCTAAACTTCGATCCGAACACACTCCCAAGTCAAAAATCATCATACGAACCTATCCGGACTCTCAAATCTCGGTTCCAAGGTCATTTGCTAAAAATGTTGATCAAGTCAAACTTAACCATTTTAATCTACTATAAAGAAACTAAGTGTTCGATTTCACCCCGAACCCTTTCAAACACGAACTAACCATCCCCGCAAGTCATAAAAACATAAAAGCACATCCGAGGAGTCTTCACCTCTTAAACAAAAGTTCATCCTCGCACGGGTCTAGGGTCATACATGGAGTGCCGAATAGGTGTGGATATATACTCTGCATGTCCTGCTCGGTCTCCTAAGTTTCCTCCTCGACTGGTTGACCCCTCTACTAAACCTTTATCGCATAAATCTTCTTGGACCTGAACTGGCGAACCTGTCTGTCAACCCTGGAAACTGGCTCCTCCTCATAACCCAGACTCTCAGCTAGCTCAACCATGGTGTAGTATAACATATGCGTCCTGTCGTCATGATACTTCAGAGCATAGACATGTGGAAAATCGGATGGACTCCTTATAGACTAGGAGGCAAAGAAAGATAATAAAAAACCTCCCCAACTCGCCTCAACACCTCAAATGGACCTACAAACCTTGGTCTCAACTTGACCTTCTTTCCGAACATCATGCTTCCCTCTATCAGCGAGAATTTAAAGAGAACCTTCTCTCCCACCATAAATGATAAGTCACGTGCCTTCTGATATGCATAGCTCTTCTATTTGGACTATGCCGTGCGAAGTCGCTCCTGAATCAAATTTAACTTCTCCAAGGAATCCTTCACTAAATCAGTACCATATAACCTCGCCTCTCCGGGCTCAAACCATCAAATGGACGAACGAAATCGCCGACCATATAAAGCCTCAAATGGATCCATCTCAATGCTAGACGGATAACTGTTCTTATAAACAAACTCGGCCAAAGGCAAGAATCTATCCCAGTTTCCTCCAAAGTCAATCACACATGCTCTGAGCATATCCTCCAGAATCTAAATTGTTCGCTCCGACTACCCGTCAGTCTGCGGATGGAAGGCTGTGATGAGCTCTACCCGGGTACCCAAATTGCTCTAGACTACTCTCCAGAAGTGTGAAGTGAACTGAAGACCCCAATCTAAAATGATAGAAACAAGTAGACCAAACAACCGAGCAATCTCTTGGATGTAAATCTGGGCCAATATCTCTGAAGAATATGTATTCACAACTAGAATGAAGTGTGCTGACTTGGTCAACTTGTCGACAATGACCCTAAACTATATCAAATTTTCTCAAGGTCCACGACAACCCAACTATGAAGTCCATACTGATGTGCTCCCATTTCCACTCGGGTATAACCATCTATTAGAGCAGGCCACCTGGCCTCTGGTGCTCATACTTAACCTGCTGAAAATTTAGTCACCTCGCTACATACTCAACTATTTCCTTCTTCATCCACCGCCGCAAATTATGCTGCCTCAAGTGATGATACATCTTCGTAGCACCTGGATGAATAGAATAACGAGAACTGTGTGCCTCTTTTAGAATCTTCTCCTTCAATCCATCAACATTAGGAACAGATAGATGACCTTGGAGTCGCATAACACCATCCTCACCGATAGTAACCTCCTTGGAACCACCATGTAGTACTGTGTCCCCATGAACCAACAAAAGTGGGTCGTTGTACTGACGAGCCTTAATGTGCTCGAATAATAAAGACTGAGCAACGATGCATGCAAGAACTCAACCGGACTCTGAAATATCCAACCTCACAAGTCTGTTAGACAAGGACTGAATGTACAAAGCTAATGACCTCTCCTCCACTGAAATGTATGCCAAACTACCCATACTCTCAACCTTTTTGCTACAGGCATCCGCAACCACATTCGCCTTTCCCTGATTATAAAGGATGGTACTATAATAGTCGTTCAGTAACACAAGCCACCCGCACTGCCTCAAATTGAGATCCTTCTTCTTGAACAAATGCTACAAGCTGTGATGATCTATATAAACCTCACATGACACCCCATAAAGATAATGCCTCCAGATCTTGAGAGGATGAACTATCACGACCAATTCCAAATCGTGTACGAGGTAATTTTTTATCGTGGGGATTCGACTAACGTGAATCATATGCAATAACTCACACTTCTTACATCAATACACAACCAAGGCAAACACGAGAAGTGTCACAATACACAGTATACATCCCTGAATGGGAAGGCAACACTGACATCGGTGCTGTAGTCAGTGCTGTCTTAATATTATGAAAGCTCGCCTTGCAATCATCGGACCATCAGAATGGAACACCATTCTGGGTGAATCTAGTCAATGGTGTTACAATAGATGAGAAGTCATCCACAAACCGGTGATAATAAACTGCTAAGCCCAAGAAGTTCCTAATCTATATCGCTTTGTAGGACGAGGACAACTCTGAACTGCCACAATCTTCCTGGGATCTACCTTAATTCCCTCGCCTGATACAACTATACCCAAGAATGCCACAAAATCTAACTAGAACTCGCACTTGGAGAACTTAACATGTTGCTTTTGTTCTCGTAATGTCTGAAGCACCACTCTCGAATGTTGCTCGTGCTCCTCCATGCTACGCGAGTAGATCAATATGCCATCAATGAAGACGATGAAAACCAAGTCAATATATGGCCTTAACACTTGGTTCATCAAATCCATAAATGCCATGGGGCATTGGTCAAGCTGAAGGACATTAGTAGAAACTCGTAGTGGCCATATCTAGTTTGGAAAATCGTGTTTGAAACATTCGAATTATGAATATTTTGTTGATGATACCCCGATCTCGATTCAATCTTAGAGAACACCCTATCACCCTGCATCTGGTCAAACAAATCATCAATACGCGACAACAAGTACTTGTTCTTAATGGTAAGTTTGTTCAACTGGTGGTAATCAATGCACATCCGCATAGTCCCATTTTTTTTCTTCACAGACAACACGGGTTCACCCAAGGCGACACACTCGATCTAACAAACCTGTTTGCTAGCAACTCCTTAAGCTATTTTTCTACTTCTTCAACTATTTTGGAGCCATGCGATACAGTTGAATAGAGATACGTTGGATTCCTTGAGCTATGTGAATAAAGAAATCGATATCACGATCTAGTAGCATGCCTGGCATATCGGTACAAAACACATCAGAGAACTCCCGGACCACGAGCACTGAATTAATTGCTGGAGTCTCTACAACAGTATCCCAAACATAAGCTAGATAAGCTACACAACCCTTCTCGACCATGTGTTGAGCCTTTAGGAAAGAGATAACCGACTAGATGCACTGACAGATTGACCATTCCACTCAAATCTAGGATACTTTGGCATCACCAAGGTAACAATCTTGGCATGGAAAAAGGACATCATGATATGGAGACAACCAGTCCATGCCTAGGATGTCCTCAAAGTAGGTCATATCAAGCAACATAAGTTCTGTTCTAAGTCTCATAACCACAGAAAGTCAGGATACATAACTGGTAGATTCGATCCACAATAAAAAAATTGCCCACCAGTGCGGACACATATACAGGGGTACCCAAGGATTCGAGAGAAATACCTAGAAAATGAGAAAATAGAGATGAAACATATGAATATGTAGAGTCTGGACCAAATAGTATCAAAACATCCCCACCACAGACAAAAATAATACATATGATCACGACATATGAGGCTACTAAATCTGGTCTGGCTAGAAAGGCATAGAACCTAGCTAGAGCGCCACCTGACTGGCCTCCACCTTTAGGATAACCCCTACCCATCTTGCCTCCGCCTTTGAGCATCTAGATGGTTGGTGCAGCAGCTGGTGCTATAGTAATAGGCTGATGATCTTGTTGTACTTCCTTTCCCCGAAGCCTTGGGTAGAATCTCCTAATATGATGAAGATCCCCAAACTCAAAACAAACTCTCAACGCAAAAAATGTCTGACCATGAGTCTGACTCTGGGGACATGAACTCATACTGGAGGAACCCTGAATAATTGGTGGATGGTAGGAGCTGGCGCTAAAATAGGGCCGTGTTGGAGAACCCCCGAAAAGGCGACAATGCTGAGTATGTGGTCCTGCTACACTAACCCCTCACAAACTGACCTCTGCCCCCAGATGGAGCACCACTAAACCCACCAGAATATCGAAACTGCTTGTCCCTCGGCACCTACGCTCAACCCCGCTGATGTACACCATCGAACCTCCGAGATATCTTCATGACCTACTCGTAAGGAATTCCTATCTCAACCTCTCAGGGCATAGTGGTCTGGATACCTAAGCGCAAATTTGCAACAAACATCTGTACTGTCTTTGCATCGGTTGGGAGTATCATATGTGCATGGTTATACAAGTCAGAGAATCTCGCCTCATAGTCGGTCACCGACATTTTACTTTGCAAGAGTTGATCAAACTAACCCCGTAACTCTTCCCTCAAAGCGGGTGGAATATATCTCTCCAGAAAGATATGTGTGAACTGGTCCCAAGTCAAGGGAGGAGAACCTTCTGATCTGCCGAGAAGATAGGACTGCCACCATCTATAGTCCTTGCCCTCTAGCTGAAAGGTGGTAAAGTACACCCCATGGAATAATAAATAAAGTCTTGAGGGTCCTCATGTCTATCACCTCCAAAGGCAAGAGGATGAAGCCAGATCCATTTGTCAAACAACTTCTGAAGATCGTCGCCGCAACTGGTCTGGCCTCTGGTATAGCTGTTGCAACTGGCTGAGCTACACCTACGGGTAGTGCACCTGAGGTTTGATATACAACAGCTACATGCCTTGAAGCCTAAGCGGTATTTCTCTATGCTTCCCCCCGCCTGAGATGTGGCCGGATCTGCCAGAAATAAACTAGCATGTGTCATAGATTCCATGAACCCTGGTGTGAACTAGGGCCAACTTCGCTGCAGGAACCTCGCGCTGCTCCTCAATTACAGGATCCTCCACCAGATTCACTGGTGGAAAAACTGGATCAACTCTAGGACGCCCTGATCCTCTACCACGAGCTGGAGCCCTCCCTCACCCGCTTCCTCAGCCTCTAGCAACAGGGGGATCAACTCCTCCATGGTTAGGTACATCTTTCGTGCACGTTCTCACCATCTACGAGAGAATAAGGAAAGATACTTAGCACAACATCAACTGGACGATATAAGATGAAGAAAGAGAAGTTTCCTAACACCCTATATCCTCTCGAAGATAAGAACTGACATCTCCGCACCGATCCGCAAGACTGTATTAGGCCTGCTCATAATTTGTGAGACCTACGTGAACCTAGTGCTTTGATACCATGTTGTCACGACCAATTTTCCCTATAGGTCGTGATGCCCCCTAACGTCGACGCTAGGCAAGCCAACAGTGAACTAGTCATGTATTTATTCTTTTTAATAATTCCAAAGTAGTTGATTTTGATACAGCAAATTAACCCACCAAATGTAAGTGAAATTCCGTCTATACGAATTCTTCATCCTGTTTCAATATAATTTAAGAAATTAACTTAACAAGTAGAGTGCAAACAATTCAAGTATTTCATGATTCTGGGCCCTAAAACTACCAGGACTTAAGCATGATTTTAGTTGTGCACACACTCTCCTCACCTCGTACGTAGGTAGCACCCAAAATTAGAAGAAAATAGTAATTTACAACACCTATAATGTAAACTCCTTCTTAGAAGGTTAGGCTAGAGAGTTACGTCATCCCGAAGCTTGCTTTCCGTCCCATAAATTCAGTGTAAGGCCTCAATATGGTGCCGAACAATCTTACGCTAGGCAAATATTATATAAATTTATCTATATACACTCACAAGTTCATAATTTAGCTAATAGAGTAATTATCAACCCCAAATTAGAAGATTCTTAAAATGCACCCCTGTCCTACGTGCCCGAATTCTGACAATTTTTGAAGATAAATGTTAACCATAACCACACAAACTGAAATATATAATTTTTACCCAATTCAATAATCATTTTCATTGTTAAATCCTATACTTAGGTTTTCCAACAATTTCCTAAGATTTTCACAATTTCTACCTTAGAATCTACCCAGAATGCGTGATTTAAACTCATATTATATAGAGATTACATACCTTAAAGTGCTAGCTGAAAAACTCTCTTCAAAGAGCTTTAAATCCGGCCAACAAGTGAAATGAATGAAGAAAATGAGCCTAAGTTCCGATATAAATGCACCTCTTAACCCGCTTCTGCAGCTCACCTCGCTCACCTGCGACCTTGCCATGCTGCTTCCAACCGCGCTTGTGATCTTTTCATCGTAGAAGCGAGTGTTATTATGTGGAAAAGCTTCACTTTTGTGGACACTGGCCAGTCAACTCCCATCTGCTCCTGCATTCATTGGCTTGCGCTTACGGCTAGCTCCTCGTAGGTGCAGATGCACCAGAACTGCTGCTGTTTCAGCCATGGTTCCAAGTTCAACAATGTTTTGCACATCGTCCGAATAGCACCTGAGGCCCGCGGGGCCTCATCTAAATATACCAACAAGTTTGTAATAATAAATCGGACTGTCTTAAGTTCAAAACCTGATCCGAACACACTAAGTCCAAAATCATCATACGAACCTATTGGGACCGTCAAATCCCTATTCCTAGGTCGTCTACTCAAATGTTGACTGGAATCTAACTTAACCATTTTAAGCCACTATTAAGGAACTAAGTGTTTCAATTTCAATCCGAACCCTTCGAAACCCAAACTAACCATCACTTCAAGTCATAAAACAGTATAAACACATACGCGGAGTCTTATTTAGGGGATGGAGGACATAGAAAGCAAAATGACTGATCGTGTCGTTACACCGAATAACACCGTTATTGACACCGACATCGGGAAAAAAGCTCAGAAAAATTTCTAGGATTGATTTAAAGTGTTGGAAACAAAAGATATTTTTCTATTGACTAACTTAAGGTTTAGAGATTTATTAAGGAAGATGCTCCAGTTGTGTCGGGTGAAGCTCCTGATAATGAACGCTTCCTTGTGACTGAGGCGTGGAAGCCTTTATGACTTTTTGTGCAAGAATTATATTCTTAGAGGACATGAGGATGATCTGTATAACGTCTATAGAAATATGTAAACATCGAAAGAACCGTGGATTGCGCTAGAAAATAAATACTTCCTCCGTTTAAATTTATGTGAACTTTTTTCCTTTTTATCCCGTGCTAAAGAGAATGAACCCTTTCCTTATTATGAAACAATTTACTTTTATGCAATGATTTATAGCGATACAAAATATATATACCTTATTTTACACCACAAGTTCAAAAGTCTTCTCTCTTTTCTTAAACTTCGTGCCCAGTCAAATGAGTTCACATAAATTGAAATGGAGGGAGTACAAAACTGGGGATGACGGGTTGAAAAAATTTCTTGCCGCAGAATTTTTGGACTATAAAATGATATATAACAAGTATATTATTATCCAAGTCTAGGAATTACACGTGATTATTCATGATCTCCTTGCTGAAAGTATAATTCAAATTAATACCTTTATTGAAAATATTAATATATTATTATAACTAATATAACTTTGTTTGAAAGTTTGATCATCAATGAAGCATTCCAAGTTGCAGCGTTGATAGAGAAGTTGCCTCCTTTGTGGAAGGACTTCAAAAATTATTTGAAACATCACACAACGACCCGCCGGGTCATTTTGAGTTTATTAGCCCCGATCCCCCTATTTATTCCCTCATCTATGTTATCTTGTAGTTACATGACTCACCATGGTGTTTAGTTTTTGTTTTATGAGAGTTTCAGAGTCATATGGGACACATAGTCCCTAAAATTGAAGTTTAAGTCATAAAAGTGGACCATAGTTGGACTTGGTGAAGGAGACCCCATAATAGGGTTTTGACGGTTCCGATAGCTCTGTATAGTGATTTTTGTCTTAGGAGTGTGTCGGGATGTTGATTTGGAGGTCCGTCGGCCATTTCGGCGTAAATGGCAAAAGTTGAAAGATTGTTGGGAAGTTTGACTGGGAGTGGACTTTTTGATATCAGGGTCAGATTCCAAATATAGAAGTTGGAATAAGTCCGTAAATTATGACTTGTGCGAAAAATTCAAGGTCAATTGGACTTAATTTGATATGGTTCGACATTGAATGTAGAAGTTAAAATTTAATAAGTTCATTAGGCTTGAATTGAGTGTGAGTCGTGTTTTTGATGTTGTTGGATGTGATTTACGGCCTCGACTAAGTTTGTATCATGTCTTAGGACTTGTTGGTATGTTTAATTGAGGTACCGGAGGCCTCGGGTGTAATTCAAACCATGTTTGGTGCATTTTGGATCATTGAGGTGTTGCTAAATAGAGTGCTTCTAGTGTTCTTTTATGCGTTTGGGATTGGGCTAACACGATCATGAATGGTAATTTGGAATTGCGGGAGAATTTTTTCTTTTCGATCGCTTGAAGTGGCTTGCGATCGCGGAANATAGTGGAAATCCAGTAACTTTTCTTGTTCATTGAAAATCAAAGGTAATTTCAATACATAATGGGAATTCAATAACTTTTATGCCCAAGTAAAAACATAGATTTTAATGATAAGAGGAGTTCACATGTTTTCTTGATTGAAGTTGCATGGGGTGTTACCCAAACGCGTAGCTTGACGAGTCAATGGACGCGTTCACGTTCGCGTAGAAGGTTTTTGAACTAATGGGAATTTTGTTCTATGCGATCGCGAGGGAATTTCTGCGATCGCATAGTGTAAATAACTGGGGCAACAAACTTAAGTTTCAAAATCGAGGGTTTATTTCATATTACACAATTTGGAATTTGAGAGATCTATTTAAGGCGAATTTTTGAGGGATTTTCAGAGGGATTGTTGAGTTAAGAGTTCTTAACTCGTTTATGATTAAATTACGCTAATCTATCTTTGATTTCATAAATTAATTAGGGAGTTTGGTTGAAAAATTAGGGAAAAATGGAGGAAACGTCTTAGGTGAATTTTGGGGATTTGAGCGGGATTTTTGTATCAGATTTGTGTAATTCTTGTATGGTTGGACTCGATACCGAATAGGTGTCCAGTTTTTATAATTTTAGCCGAGTTCCGAGACGTGGATCCGGGTTGACTTTTTGGGGTAATTTTTCGATTCTTTGGTAAAATCATTATTTCATTATTTAAATTAATTTCCGACAATTCTATTTATAGTATGAAATTGTTTTGGCTAGATTCGAGACGTTTGGGGTTGAAAAATCGAGGGAAAGGCCTTCTAATTGATTGATTGAGTGTGGTTTGAGGTAAGTGACTTGTTTAACCTTGTGTGGGGGAAATTCCCCTTAGAATTTGCTACTGTTGTGATAACTTGTGATTATGTGAAGGCCGTGTACGTAAGGTGACGAGCGCGTACATGGGATAAATGTGGAAATTCCGATTTGAGCTATATAGTATCCTTTCCATGCCTTAGTTGAGTAATTTAGTATGTTAATGTCACAATGTTTAGCCTAAATTCCCATGTCTACTTGTCTTATCTCTTATTTGCAACGTGTACTACAAGTTTATTTGAATTACTTGCTTTCTTGATTCCGTATTAATTATTTAACTATGAAATTCTTTAGTGCAAGTTCGCATCCTTGAAATATCTTGCAGTTGAGTTTGATGTTGAGTTGCAAAGGCCGTGGTTTCTATTGAGGCAAGCTGTAACTTGTGACATATCATTTTATTTAGTTGTTATGGTTTGGAATTTGTGTTATTGTTGAGGTGATTTTTTGGTTGTTTGCACGAGGTTTTTGTCATGCTATTGTTATTGTTTGCATGAGGTTTTTTCCGTGTTGTTGTTATTGTTTGCATGAGGTTTTCGCCATGCATTTGTTACTATTTGCACAAGGTTTCTGCCGTCTGTTGTGATATTGATACGCATGAGGTGGTATAAGGTCTAGGTGTTGAAATGCATTGGTTGAGATAAGGTGGGCTTGATATGCGTGTCTAGTAGGGGAACTACTAGAAGCCATTTGGTGTGATAAGGAGGGCTAAAACACGGGGTGCTATTTCGGGAAAATAATTTATAAAACAAAATATAAAGGTCCCGATGGTGATATAAGGAAAAACTATGAGTTATTTTTATGATTTGGGACTATGAGGTGGTATTAGAGTGACCCTGTTGATCTTCTCTATTGCTGTATTGTTTGGTTGTTGTTTCGTTAACATGTAAAGATTCTTGTTTTCCTTTCGTGTTGTATTAGCTTCCTTGATTCCGTGTTGTTACTTTCTGTAAATTCTTTATTGTTTCAATTCCATGTCATTTTGCATTATATCATTGTATCTTCTATCTTGATTCTTATTATCTCCAGTAGGTCCTTGACCTAACCTTGTCACTTCTCTACCGATGTTAGGCTTGGCACTTACTGTGTACCATTCTAGTGTAGTCATACTACGCTTCTGCACATGTTTTGTGCAGATCTAGGTACATCCTATCGGGCACAATATTAGCGCGATGAGTGGCTTGCTTTGGAGACTTGGAGGTACACTTGCCCGTGTCCGCAGGCGTTCGGAGTCCTCTTTTGTCCCGTTCCTTCTTATTCTTCACATTATTATAATCAGTGATGTATAACAATGTTCAGTACTGTATCTAGAGCCTGTGACTTGTATTTCACCGGGTTTTGGGAGTTGTACATGTTATGTTGTAGATTTATCTTATATAGTTGTTTATATTTTGAGATTTAAAATATTATTTCAATTATTTCACATATTTGTTAGACTTATCTAGTCATAGAGACTAGGTGCCGTGATGACATCCTACATAGTGGATTTAGGGTTGTGACACATTGATACTAGAGTTCTAGGTTCATAGGTGTTATGAGTCACAATAAGTATTAGTAGAGCTTTGGAGATCGGTACGAGGACGTCTTTGCTTATCTTTGGGAGGTTATAGAACTGGTAGGAAAAACTGCACCTCTTTGATTCCTTAATATGCAAAATTTTGACTTTGGATTCTAAATTTCTGTCTTTCTATTCTCTTACAGATGGTGACGACATGTACAACTGGATCAGATGACGTGATACCCGCGCCCCATGATAGAGCTACGAGAGGCCGGGGCCGGTGTTACATCTCGCATTTTTGTACGTTAAAACTTTCGTCTTCAGTTAATCGACGTAGTCTTGGGAATGAAATTATCTTGAGGTTAATGTAGTTACGGTATTTATAACAAGTGATAAATAAGTGTTATGAAGGATAAAGGGGTACAGAGATTAAAGAAAACGAGTTTCGTTGAAAATGGACAATTGGGAATGAAATACGGGTCGAGCGATAATATCCCATAATTATGAACTAGTACCAAGCAAGGTACCATGTGACCACAATAGTAATATATATAAAGTATATATGAAGTATTTTTAACAATAAATAGAATTTTAAGTAATTTGTGATAATTTTAAAATTATGCGGATAATTGATTAAGTATAGGGCAACAGGACATTATCCGGTTAACTAATAAGTGGATAAAAATTATTAAATATCCCACCCCCACCCCAAGTGGCAACTAGCCATATTATCAAGAAATGACTAAGAGTCATTCCTTGATTAGATGTCAAATGGACAAATCCCTTCCATTCTTTTCAAGACTTTGGATATCTAAGTCTTTCCAATTCATTTTCATTTTGAAGAATCTGCATTTAAAGACTTAAGAACAGAACATTTCTTTTGCTTTCTGGATTTCAAATTCCTAATGTTGGCCCCTTTTTCGTCATTAATCATGAGATTTGGTTTCACTCCATGGTAAAATATTCAAGACAACAACGTGTCTTTGGTTTAAAACCAAAGACGTTGAGGCAGAAGCAAATAATTTCGTTCAAGTGTCAAAGAATCCAAGGTAACAAATTTTGTTCATAAGATTTAAATAAGCAGAAGCTTCATTTCCTTCAAATAATTCAAGGAACAGGTATGTTAAGGCTATCCCTTCTTTCTTTTGGCATGGTCCAAATTATACTGAAGAAACGAGCAAATACACAGTTTCTATAAATCACTCTATTCATAGAATCAGTAAGGGTGTCTATATTCTTGATTCCCCATGAGAATTATTATTATTTTCTGTTCATGGGTCTCAGAATAATATGCAGTTGGAAAAGTTTATCCGGAAGGAATATTGAGATTATTACGTACTTTTCATGCATTTCATACATGTGCATTGATCCATGACTAGATGGCGTTATATACGCGTATATATGTAAATATATGTATATGGGATATGGGAAAAGGTTACGACATTATATACGCACCACCACCTGATCAGTTGGTATATGATGATGATATTGCCAACTGTGGCTGAGATATTATTCAAATGGTGTTATATACGCGTATATAGGTATTCATATTCAAACAACATTATATACGCGTATATATGTATGTATATATATGGGTATGCGATATGGGAAAGGTTACGGCGTTATATACGCACCACCACCTGATTAGCTGGTATACAATGATGATTTTTCCCACAGTGGCCGATATGATATGATGGGATGCCCTCAGAGGCTGATGATGTTATGAAACATATACCTATGCACGACATGCCATTCATACGTATATGCGTGATGTTAAAAGTGATTTCTCATTACAGAGTTATCCAGACATACAGGTTGAGTCAACTACTCTATATCTCTTTCATGTCTCTTATGTATTTATTTATGTGCCTTACATACTTAGTACATTATTTGTACTAACGTCCCGTTTTCCTGGGGACGCTACGTTTCATGCCCGTATGTGCAGGTAGGCGAACTGAAAGTCCCCCTTCTTAGGATCCCTGATCAGCGGGAGTTGGAGTGCTCCACTTGATCCGGAGCTACTTTTTATTTTGGTACGATAAGTATATATATATATATATATATATATATATATATATATATATATATATATATATATATATATATATATGAGTATGACGTGGATCAGACCCGTCTTTATACAGGTATATTTCTAGTAGAGGTCTGTAGACAATATGTCTAGTTGGATAGTATGTGGCCTTGTCGGCTTCAAGTTTTAAGATGTATAGTTGTCTATAGCAGCCTTATCGGCTCGTCCTACGTATGTTGTACGTATATGTATGTATGATGTCACGACCCCAAATCCTAACCGGCCGTGATGGCGTCTATCGTGGAACTAGGCTAGCCGACTACCGCATGTTCACAATTTCTTTCGAAAATCCCATTGAAGTTTCAAGAAATTCATAACAATATACAGAAAGTTTCTTAATATAATAGGAAAATTGTATACACAGTACTGCCCCAAAACCCCGAGCCAACATGTCATGAGCATCTAGTGAATTAAACCAAAATACAGTATTATCATACAAAACTCCAAATCAAAGCTAAATACAACTGGAAGGGAAAGCAGAGATGCTGCGAACGCTGAACAACTACCTCTATATCCCCACGATACGGCTCCGCTACGATATATATAAAAGCTAATTCTCGATATCTGCTCATGAATCTGTACACTGAGGTGGAAGGAGTAATGTGAGCAAGCCAACTCAGTAGTAATGGAAATAATCAAGTGTAAGTAGCAATGAATCACATAAAAATCAATTCCATCAAGTCACAATATACACAACCTTACTTTCCAATAGTATAACATAGATATACAAACCATCATGTCTTAAAATTCAACTTCATAAAAGTACTTTGAAGAATGCACATTTGTAAGAACTTTAAAAGAAAGCTTTGGTATGCAAATGAATGTAGTAAAATCATAAGAAGCCCCCTTGGGCAAAAACATGTTTCATAATCAGCCCCTCGGGCATGCCTCACAATCCCTCAGCACCTCATAATCACTCAGCACCTCAAATCCACTCATGCCTCCCAATCACTCATCACTCGCACTCGGTGCGCTCACTGGGAGTGTGTACAGACTCCAGAGGGGCTCCTTCAGCCCAAGGGCTAATATCACTCAGCACCTCAGCATCACTCTTGGCCCTCGGCCACACTCGGTGGAACCACTCGAAAAGCCCCTCGGGCGAAGTAGTAGAACGGGGTACTGGACCCGAAAACATCATTTTAATGCTCATGTAGTGTAAATCAAGCCGAGTTTCAAATAAAATAGTATGCACAATGATGCTGAGTAAAATCATCAACAGATAGTAAGGAAAACAGCAGTAAAACGCCCTTAAAGGGTCTAAACAGATTGGCACGAGGCCCTAAACACGGTTTATAGCCCAAATATTTCACAAATCTTTAGAACATAATTAACATAAGACTTTGAGTAAATATGCAACTCATTAGTCGCCGCGGAGAGGACCTAGTCCAATCCAAAAATCAGTACGCACCACATATTCATCACCCGACATGTGCGCCATTCCATATTCAGTGAGAAAATAGTGCAGTCCGGGGTTCCATACCCTCAGGACAAGATTTAAGACCATTACTTACCTCTACCGGGCCGCGACACTAGTTCGCTATGCCTTTGACCCTCAAATTGGCTCCTGATTGCTCCGAACCTAGCCAAAACCAGTTAACATTATCAATATAAACTCAAGGAACACAACCCAATCGAAAATTATCAATATAATCAAAAATCTCGAAATTCGGCCAAACCCGAGCCTCGGTCCCACATCTCGGAATTCAATAATTTTTACATCATTAGAACCCTCGTCCTCCCACGATTCTATGTATACCAAAAACACTAAAATCAGACCACAATTGCACACTCAAATCCTCAAAAGAAAAATAAATTTCCCATGGACCCTTCTTCCCCAACTTAGCTAAATTTCCAGAATGTTTTTGGTTTAATCACTTCGGAATTGACATAGAAACGTGATATGAAGTTGAAATTCTTACCTACAAACGACTTCCCTTGATTTCCCTTCAATCCCCTCTCAAATCTCTCAAATTCGCATGCAACTATGGAAGAAATGAGAACCAAATTCCTACTTCTGGCCTTTTAAACATTCTGCCCAGCTGGAATAATTCCTTAACTGCGATCGCAAACTTCGGCGCGATCGCGAAGAACAAACTTACTTCCCCATCAATTTACCTTATGCGATCGAAGACAACCTCATGCGATCGTGATTCATCAAGACCTAAACCTACGCGGTGGAAAACCCTCTCACGCGATCGCGAAGAACAAAGTTCAACTCACCCACGCGCCCCTTTAACTCTACGCGATAACAAACAAGACCACACTATCGGACTGACCAAACACTCATACTCAGGCGATCAAAAACCATTCCATGCGATCGCGATTAACAAATATCCCGCCTCACCAATAAACCCTACGCGATTGCAAACATCCTCACGCGATCGCGTAGAACGAAACCAAAACCTTACACCAGGAGCAATCTTCCCAGACTTTTAACCCAAAAGTTGGTCCGTTAACCATCCGAAAAACACCCGAGGCCTTCGGGACCTCAACCAAACATACCAACATAACCCATAACACCATTCAAACTTAGTCGAGACTTCGAAACACCGAAAACAACGCGAAAACACCAAATTTACATAAAATCCAAGCCTAAGAACTTTGAAACTTCAAAATTTCGCCAACTACGCCGAAACCAACCAAAACACCTTCGATTGACCTAAATTTTGCAGAAATAACCAAAATGAAATTATGAACCTGCTCAAACTTCCGAATTTCTATTCCGAACCCGATAGCCTATTTTCCACTGCCGACCGGAAATCGCCAAAAACTAATTTTCGCCAATTCAAGCCTAATTCAACACCGGACATCACAAAAATATTCTGAACACACTCCTAACACCCAAATAACCTAACAAAGCTATCCGAGCCATAAAATACATATTTCGAGGTCGTTTACCAATAAGTCAACTCTCAGTTGACTTTCTCAACTATTAGGCTACTTTAAAAGGCTAAATGCCTAAACTCTCACCATAACCACTCTGGACCCAAACCAAATGACCCAACACATCAAAAACAAGATAGCGATATGCAACAAATGCATAAATAGGGGAAATGGGGTAAATTTCACGGAACGACCGGCCGGATCGTTACATATGCCTTTTTGTGCAGATTTCCTTCATGTATAATGCTCTCGTAATTCAACAGATGTTATTCAGGTTCATATTTTAGACGCATGTTTAGGGGTGTTTGACAGGCAGGACTCAGGCACCCATCATGGACCATCGGTTTGGGTCGTGACAGAAGTGGTATCAGAGCAGTTTTGTCCTAGGGTTGTCTAAAGACCATGTCTACTAGAGTCTTGTTTATGGGTGTGTCATGCACCACACTTATAAATAGGAGGCTACAGGAAATATATGATGTTATCCTCTCTTTTTATCTCAGTTCGTGCAATACAAGAATTCATGTACCTAACGGTACGTTATATTGTCAGCAATGCCCCCAAAGAGTACGGTCGCCCAGAAGGAAAATTTCGTGGCTGGTGAGACTACTAGTCGAGCACTACGAGTTACCAGGGCTCGATGAGAATATCATGGTAAGGTTACATCTCAGACTTCACATACCCCGCCTTTTCTAGAAGAGCTCCGAAGGGCACTAGCTTCAGCACCTGCCCCTGTATATTTAGCACCTTAGCCGGATGCGCTGGGTCAGGAGATGAGAGATGATGTTCAGTTATTGACCCGATTAGTAGCCGTACAGGCTCGATATCAGTAAATAGGTATCGGTAACGTAGATAGTTCCGTGAGTGCGAGGGTTCGTGATTTTATTAATTTAGACCCTCCGGTATTCACTGGAGCAAAGTCGAATGCGAACCCTCATCTATTTATTGATAGAGTGCAGAGGAAATTAAGGGTAATGAAGGCCACTGCGACTGATTCAGTTGAGCTAGCTTCCTATAGATTCCGAGATGTTGTAGTTAATTTGTACGAGTCTTGGGAATTGTCCAGAGGTGAGGATGCCCTTCCAGCGGTATGACAGGAGTTTAGAGAAGCTTTTCTTCGTCATTGTCTGCCACCAGAGCTTAGGCGAGCCAGAGTTGATAGGTTATTGACCCTTCGGCAGGGAAACATGAGTGTTCGGGAGTACAATCTTCCGTTTGATTGGTTTGCTAGGTATGCTCCCACTATTGTATCTAAGATGGAGGATCGGGTTCATCAGTTCGTGATGGGATTAGAGCCTCACTTGCTTAATGATTGTATGTTGGTGTCACTTCATCCAGACATGGATATTTCTCATATGAGGGCATACACTCAGGGTATAGAGGAGCGTAAATAAAAATAGTGGACTGACCGTGAGCATGATAGATCCCAGAATAAGAGAGCGAGGTCTTCGGGTCCTTCTGGTGAGTTTCGAGGTGGTCAGAGGCAGCAATATTCGAGATATCCATCCCATCCCTTGGCTAGTGCGCCCCCTCGGTTTGGCAGTAAGAGATTTGATCGTTCTACATATTCAGGGCCTGGTCAGAATTTTAGGGCCTTAGGCTCTCAGTATAGGGGCGAGTCAAACCAGATGAGGCCACCCTTGCCAGATGTACTCAATGTGGTAAGCAGGATACTGGAAAGTGCCGTATGGGATTAGGTGTTTGTTATACTTGTGGTTATTCGGGCCACGTTATGAGGGAATGTCCAATGAGAGGTGATGCAAGCATAGCTCAGCCAACGAGATCAGTAGCTGGATCATCATTATAAGTACGCCCCCTGGGCAAGGTCCCCATGAACCAACGAGTCATGGTAGAGGAAACATCGGAGAATCTACCTCGAGCAGCCCATAGAACCGCATTTATGCGTTGGCAGGACGACATGACCAAAAGTCATCGCCTGAGGTTGTTACAGGTATATTATCAGTATCCTCCTATGATGTATATGCACTGATTGATCCAGGTTCCACCTTATCATACGTTACTCTATTGGTTGATAATAATTTTGAAATAAAACCCGAGTTGGTTAAACCTTTTGAGGTATCTACACCTATTGGGACTCAGTGATAGCTAAAAAGGTATATAGGGGTTGTATAATAATAGTTCATGGTCGACCTACCGTAGCAGACTTAATCAAGTTAGATATGGTAGAATTTGATGTTATAATGGGTATGGATTGGTTGGATTCTTGTCATGTCAATGTTGATTGTAGATCAAAGATCGTCCGATTTCAATTTCTGGGGGAGCCTGTTTTGGAGTGGAAAGGTAACACGACATTGCCGAGAGGTAGATTTATTTCCTATCTCAAAGCAAGGAAGATGATCAGAAAGGGCTGTATTTATCACTTAGTTCGGGTTTAAGATGTGGAAGTAGAGTCACCAACCATTCAATCCATCCCTGTGGTAAATGAGTTTCCATACATCTTTCCCGATGGACTTCCAGGTCTCACGCCAAAGCGAGAAATTGAGTTTTCTATTGACCTACTACCAGATACTCACCCAATATCTATTCCTCCCTATAGGATGGCCCCCACAGAGATGAAAGAGTTGAAAGAACAACTAAAGGACTTGCTTGAAAAATGTTTTATCAGACCTAGTACGTCACTGTGGGGAGTACCTGTGTTGTTTGTAAGGAAGAAAGATGGTTCCTTACGAATGTGTATTGACTATAGGCAACTGAATAAGGTGACGATCAAGAATAAGTACCCGCTCCCGAGGATTGATGACTTATTGATCAGTTGCAAGGTGCCAAGTGCTTTTCAAAGATAGACTTAAGGTCCGAGTACCATCAGTTAAGGGTTAAGGATGAAGATATTCCGAAGACATCATTCATGACTAGATATAGGGACTTTGAGTTTCGGGTTATGTCGTTAGGTATGACCAATGCCCCAGCAATATTCATGGATTTGATGAACCGTGCATTCAGGCCTTTCTTAGATCTATTTGTAATTGAATTTATTGATGATATATTGGTATATTCTAGTTCAGAGGATGAGCATGCTGGTCATCTCCGTACTGTGCTTAGAGTTCTACAAGAAAGGAAGTTGTATGCAAAATTTTCTAAGTGTGAATTCTGGTTGAACTTTGCAACTTTCCTTGGGCATATCATTTCGGGTAAAGGCATCCGAGTGGATACACAAAAGATTGAGGCAGTAAAGACTTGGCCTAGGCCCACAACCCTAACAGAGGTTCGTATCTTTCTTGGATTGGTGGGTTATTATAGGAGATTTGTGGAAGGATTTTCTTCCCTTTCAGCACCTTTAACAAAGTTGACTCAGAAGGGAGAAAAGTTTCAATGGATTGATGCTTGTGAACGTGGTTTCCAGGCATTAAAGGACATGTTAACTTCAGCACCGGTTCTAACGCTCCCAGAAGGAACCGATTGTTATGTTATCTATTGCAATGCTTCAGGCATTGGATTGGGTTGTGTGCTGATGCAACATGGTAATGTTGTGGCTTATGCTTCTAGACAACTAAGAAAGCAAGAGAAGAACTACCCGACCCACGATTTAAAATTAGCTGCGGTGATTCAGGCACTAAAGATGTGGAGGCACTGCTTCTATGGAATTCATATGTTGATATCTATACGAATCATAAGAGCCTTCAGTACATCTTCAAGAAAAGGAATTGAATCTACGTCAAAGGAGATGGTAGGAGCTACTTAAAGACTATGCCATTGATATTTTATACAATCCGGGGAAGGCGAACGTAGTAGCCGATGCCCTCATTCATATATCTATGGGTAGCCTATCATATTTACAGCCAGAAAAGAGGGGAATAGCCCATGAGGTTCATTAGCTAGCTAGACTGGGAGTTCGGATATTGGACTCAGATGACATTGGAATTACTCTTCAAAATACGGAAACATCCTCTTTAATAACTGAAGTAAAGAAATGCCAGTGCGGGGATCATGTGTTAGTTCATTATAGGGATACCACCCTTCGGAAGGAGAAGACGTATTTTGAAATTACAGAAGACGAGGTCCTCAGATATCGACGATTATGTGTCCCCAATGTTGCGGGGCTACGTCGACATGTTATGGGAGAAACTCACTATTCTCATTATTCTATTCATCTAGGAGCAACAAAGATGTATCATGATATCAGGGAAGTGTATTGGTGGGACGGAATGAAAAAAGATATAGCAAAATTTGTTTCCAGTGTCCTAAATATTAGTAGGTTAAGATTGAGAATTAAAGGGAAATAGTCAATATGGACTTTATCATAGTCTTACCTCGTACCCAACGTAAGTTCGATTCGACATGGGTGATTGTTGATAGGCTTATAAAGTCAGCCTATTTTCTGCCTGTTAGAACTGCATTTTCCTCCAAGGATTATGAAAGGCTTTATATTAAGGAGATATTACGAGTGCATGGTTTTCCTGTATCTATTATCTCGGATAGAGCAGCTCAATTTACAGCTAACTTCTGGAGGTCCTTTCAAAAAGGATTGGGGACTCATGTAAGTCTAAATACAACATTTCATCCCCAGACAGATGGACAGGCTGAGCGTACTATTCATACACTGGAGGAAAGGTAGATGGGATGACCATCTGCCGCTTATTGAGTTCGTATGTAATAATATCTACCATTCCTGTATTCATATGGCTCCATATGAAGCCCTTTAGGGACGGAAGTACATGTCGCCTATAGGGTGGTTCGATGTTGGAGAATTTGTATTATATGAGCCAGACTTGGTTCAGCAGGCCATAGAAAAAGTAAAGCTTATCCGAGATCGACTATTGACAGCTCAGAGTCGTCAGAAGTCATATTCTGACATGCGGCAGCGAGATTTAGAGTTTAGGGTTGATAACTGGGTATTCTTAAAGGTATCACCTATGAAGGGTGTGATGAGGTTTGGCAAGAAAGTCAAACGTAGCCCATGGTATATTGGGCCTTATAGGATCATTCGGAGAGTGGGCCGAGGAGCTTATGAGTTAGAATTGCCCTCAGAATTGGAGTCTGTCCATCCTGTTTTTAACGTATATATGGTACGAAAGTGCATTGGCGATCCTTCCCGAGTGGTGCCTACGGATGATGTACAGATTATAGAGGACTTTTCATATGAGGAAATTCCTGTTGCCATCCTAGACCGACAAGTCCGCAAGCTACGGAATAAGGAGGTAGCATCCGTGAAAGTACTTTGTTGAAACAACAATGTGGAAGAAATGACTTGGGAGGCCGAGGAAGACATGAAGTCTGGATATCCCTACTTATTTCCTTTTCCAGAGAAGGTTCCGATTGTGACGTCATAACCTCAAGGTGCGTGTATGAACTTTTGTGCTAGCTATTGTTATTGGTCATGTGAGGTCATCATCGTTATTAATGATTGTGGTCCTATATGGCGTTAAATTACTGGGTTTCTACTAGAAGAGTTGGTAGTAGCGCTGTTACAAGGGTGACTCTACTAAGGTTATATAAATCCCGAAAGGTTAAACACTCGAGGACGAATGTTTCTAAGGGGGGAAGGATGTTATATCTTGCGTTTTCGTACCTTAGTTTCGTCTTCAGTTAATCCACGTAATCTTGGGAATGAGATTATCTTGAGGTTAATGTATTTAAGCTATTTATAACAAGTGATAAATAAGTGTTATGAAGGATAAATGGGGTACACGGATTAAAGAAAACGAGTATTGTTGAAAATGAACAATTGGGAATGAAATATGGGTTGGGCGATAATACCCGATAATTATGAACTATTACCAATAAAGGTACCATGTGACAACAATAGTAATATATATAAAGTATATATGAAGTATTTTCTAAAATAAATAGAATTTTAAATAATTTGTGGTAGTTTTTAAATTATGCGGGTAATTGATTAAGTACCGGGCAACAGGAGATTATCCGGTTAACTAATAAGTGGATAAAAATTATTAAATATCCCACCCCACCCCAAGTGGAAACTAGCCACATTATCAAGAAATGCCTAAGAGTCATTCCTTGATTAGGTGTCAAATGGATACAAATCCCTTCCATTCTTTTCAAGACTTTGGATATCCAAGTCTTTCCAATTCATTTTCATTTTGAATACTTTGCATTTAAAGTCTTAAGAACAAAACATTGCTTTTGCTTTCTGGATTTCAAATTCCAAATATTGGCCCCTGTTTCGTTATTAATCCATGAGATTTGGTTTCACTCCCTTGTAAAATATTCAAGACAACAACGTGTCTTTGGTTTAAAACCAAAGACGTTGAGGCAGAAGCAAATAGTTTCGTTCAAGTGTCAATGAATCCAAGGCAACAAATTTCATTCATAAAATTTAAAGAAGCAGAAGCTTCATTTCATTCAAATAATTCAAGGAACAGGTATGATAAGGCTATCCCTTCTTTCTTTTGGCATGGTCCAAATTATACCAAAGAAACGAGAAAATACATAGTTTCTATAAATCGATGTATTCATAGAATCAGTAGGGGTGTCTATATTCTTGATTCCCCATGAGAATTATTATTATTTTCTTTTCATGGGTCTCAGAATAATACGCAGTTGGAAAAGTTTATCCGGAAGGAATTATGAGATTATTATGTATTGTTCATGCATTTCATACATGTGCATTGACCCATGACTAGATGGCGTTATATACAGGTATATATATAAATATATGTATATGGGATATGGGAAAATGTTACGACATTATATACGCACCACTACCTAATCAGCTGGTATATGATGATGATGTTGCCCAAAGTGGCTGAAATATGATTCGAATGGCATTATATACGTGTATATATGTATGCATATTCAAACGAGGTTATATACGCATATATATGTATGTATATATATGTATATGGGATATGGGAAAGGTTATGGCGTTATATACGCACCACCACCTGATCAGCTGGTATACGATGGTGATTTTGCCCATAGTGGCCGATATGATATGATGGGATGCTGTCAGAGGCTGATGATGTTATGAAACATATACCTATGCACGACATGACATTCATACGCATATGCATGATGTTAAAAGTGATTTATCATTACAGAGTTATCCAGACATACAGGTTGAGTCAATTACTCTATATCTCTTTCATGACTCTTATGTATTTATTTATGTGCCTTACATACTCAGTACATTATTTGTACTGACGTCCCTTTTTCCTGGGGACGCTGCGTTTCATGCCCGCAGGTGCAGGTAGGCGATCTAACGGTCCCCCTTCTTATTATCCATGATCAGCGAGAGTTGGAGTACTCCACTTGATCCAGAGATACTTTAGATTTTGGTACGATAAGTTTGTATATATATATATATATATATGTATATATATATGGGTATGACGTGAATCAGACCCGTCTTTATACAGTTATATTTCTTTTAGAGGTCTTTAGACAGTATGTCTAGTTGGATAGTATGTGGCCTTGTCTTCCAGTTTTGAGATGTATAGTTGTCTATAGCAGCCTTGCCAGCTCGTCCTATGTATGTTGTACGTATATTTATGTATGCCTTTTTGTGCATATTTCCTACATGTATAATTTTCTCGTAATTCAGCAGATGTTATTCAGGTTCATATTTTAGATGCATGTTTAGGGGTGTTTGACAGGTAGAACTCAGGCACCCGTCGCGGCCCATTGGTTTGGGTCATGACAGCCGGGGTAAAGGTCGAGGATGTCCACGTGATGTAGCCAAAGAACCCGCACGAGCTACAATAGATGAGCCACCATTAGCTCCTATTGGAGGGCAGGCACTTGAGATGCTTGTTACTGCATTAGTTCTCCAGGAGACTCTCTCCCAGAGGTCATACCGGTACAGCTGGTAGCCCAAGTTTAGTCCGAGATTAGGGAAACTTATTCAGAGGGGGGAACAACTCTTGCTCGAGAGGTACAAGAAGTACCACACTCCTACTTTCAGTGGCTTTGCGACAGAGGATACCCAGGGTTTTCTTGAGAAATTCCACCGTATCCTCTGTACTATGGGTATTGTGGAGTCTAGTGAGGTTGCTTTCACTACATTCCAGCTTAAGGGAGTGGCTTATCAGTGGTGGCGAGCATATGAGTTGGATATTCCGGTTGAGGCACCTTCACTCACATGGACTTAGTTCTCATATATGTTTTTTTAGGGAGTATGTTACCTAGAGTCTCAAAAATGCATGGCACGCAGAGTTTAAGAAGTTGCACAATGATTCTATGACCGTGTCAGAGTATGCAGTCCGGTTCAGTGATTCGGATAGGCATGCACCAATCTTGGTTGCTACTGTTAGAGAGCATGTCTGTCAGTTTATTGATGGGCTCAACCCCAGTATCAGATTTAGCATGGCTCGAGAGTTGGAGAAGGAAATTGCATGCCAGCCGGTAATGGGGATCACTAGGAGATTTGAGGGTATGTTGACTCGGGATGGAGAGGAGAGAGAGGCCAAGAAGTCTCAATATTCTGGCACATATAGTGGTACTAGTGCCCCAGTTGCAGATCGTCATTGTATGTTCTATATGAGTCTCCCTTTTCACTCAGCACTTCCAGCTTCCAGCTTCTAGTGGTATTACGGCCACCCTTAGGACTCAGTCTCCCTATTATGAAAAACCATTGTCTAGTGCACCTCCTGCACGGGGTACTTCCAGCGATCAGTCCAGTCGATCAGGCCCGAGCCAGCCAGAACAACTACGTCCTCTAAGAGATTGTTTGGATTGTTGTGACACTCATCATATTGTTGCTAGTTCACCTGCACAGCCAGATCGAGGCGGAGGTCGAGCAGGTAGAGGTCGCCCTAGAGGTGGAGGCCAAGCCAGATGTTATAATCTTCCTGCTAGGACGGAGGTAGTTACATCCGACTCAGTCATCACATGTATTGTTCTGGTCTGTCATAGAGATACATTAGTCTTATTTCATTTAGGCTCCACTTCTTCATAAGTGTCATCTTATTTTTCCCCATGTTTGGGTGTGTCCCGTGATTCTTTGAGTTCTCCTGTCTATGTGTCCACCCCTGTGGGAGATTCTATTGTTGTTTACCATGTGTATTGGTCGTGTTTAGTTGTTCTTTGTGGTTTTGAGACCACAACCAATCTATTATTGCTCAGTATGGTAGATTTTGATATTATCTTAGGCATGGACTGGTTGTCGCCCTATCATGCTATTCTTGATTGTCACACCAAGACGGTGACGTTGGTTATGCTAGGTCTACCACAGTTAGAGTTGATAGGTACTTTAGATTATGTTCCTAGCAAGGTTATTTCATTTCTAAAGACTCAACGGATGGTTGCGAAGGGCGTGATGCGTATCTAGCATATGTGAGAGATGTAAGTTTTGATACTCCTACCATTGAGTTAGTTCCGGTAGTGATGGATTATCCAGATGTATTCCTGGCGGATCTTCCGGGCATGCTGCCCGACAAGGATATCGACTTTGTATAGATTTGTTTACGGGAACTCAACCCATCTCTATTTATCCATTTCATATGGCCCACTAGAGTTGAAGGATTTAAAGGAGAAATTGTAGGAATTGCTTGATAAGGGCTTCATTCAGCCCAGTATGTCGTGTTAGGGTGCTCCTGTCTTGTTTGTAAAGAAGAAAGATGGTTCTACGCGCTGGTGTATTTATATTTGCCAGTTGAACAAGGTTATAATGAAGAACAAGTATACACTGCCACGTACTGATGACCTATTTGATCAGCTCAGGGGCCAAGATTTACTTACATTCAGGCAATCATCACTTGATGATTTGGGAGCCAGTTATCCCGAAGACTTCCTTCAAAACATGGTATGGTCATTACGAGTTCCTTGTGATTTCATTTAGGCTGATCAACACCCAGTAGCATTTATGCAAAACAGTGTATTCCGACCCTATCTTGACTCATTCGTCATTGTGTTTATTGATGACATTCTATTTTACCCACGGGGGCTGGAGGATCACGAGTAGTACTCGAAGACTGTGCTTCATATATTGAGAGAAAATAAGTTATATGCAAAATTTTTGAAGTGTGAATTCTGGCTTTATTCAATAGCCTTTTTAGGACATGTCGTGTCGCGCGAAGGGATCAAGGTAGATATGAAGTAGATTGAAGAAATGTAGAGTTATCCCAGACCGTCATCAGCTATGAATATACATTGTTTTCTTAGTTTGGTAGGATATTACTGTTGATTTGTAGAGGGTTTCTCATCTATTGCAGCACCTATGACCAGACTGACCTAGAATGGTGCTCCGTTCAGGTTGATCGACGAGTGTGAGGAGAGCTTTCAAAAGCTCAAGACTGCTTTGACTACAACCCCAATGTTGGTGTTGCCTACAATTTTGGGGTCTTATATTGTGTATTGTGATGCGTCACATATTAGTCTCAACGCAATTTTGATTCAAGACTGTAGGGTGATTGGCTATGCATCTAGACAACTGAAGGTGCATGATAAGAACTATCACGTCCACGACGTTGAGTTAGTAGCTATTGTTCATTCCTTGAAGATTTGGTCGGCACTATTTGTATAATGTTCTTTGTGAGATCTGCACCGATCATTGGAGTCTGCAAAATCTGTTCAAACAAAAAGATCTTAACTTGCATCGATGGAGGTAGTTAGAGTTCTTAAGGATTACGATTTCACAATTCTATATCATCCCGGAAAGGCTAATATGGTGGCCGATTCCTTGAGTCGTAGGGCGGAGAGTTTGGGCAGTTTAGCATATCTACCACCAGCGGAAAGGCATATTTCCTTGGCTGTTCAGGCCTTGGCCAATGAGTTTGTTAGACTGGATGTTTCCAAGCCGGGTCAAATTTTTCGCTTGTAAGGTTTCTCAGTCTTCTCTTAATGGTTGTATGAGAGAGAGTCCCTATCTTCTTGTCCTTATGGAAATGGCTGAACGCAGTGATGCCCAGGAGGTCACTGTTGGAGATGATAGTGTATCACAGATGCATGGCAGGCTATATGTGCCCAATGTAGATGGTTTGCGTGAGTTGATTCTCCAAGAGGCTCACAGTTCATGATACTCCATTCATCCAGGTGCGCCCAAGATGTATCAGGACTTGAAGAACCATTATTGGTGGAGGAGAATGAAGAAGGACATAGTGGAGTTTGTAGCTCAGTGCCTAAATTGTCAGCTGGTGATGATTGAGCATCAACGACGAGGTGGATTTCTTCAGAAACTAGATATTATGGAGTGGAAATGGGAGTGAATTACTATGGATTTTTTCGCGGGGCTCTCACGGACTCGGATGAAGTTCAATGTAGTTTGGCTGATTGTGGAAAATCGAGGGAAAGGCCTTCTAATTGAATGATTGAGCGTGGTTTGAAGTATGTGGACTTGTCTAACCTTCTTTGGGGGAATTTCCCCATAGGATTTGGTATTGTCGTGTTAACTTGTTATATGTGAAGGCCATGTACGCAAGGTGACGAGTGCGTACACGGGCTAAATGTTGAAACTCCGGTTTTAGCTGTGTTATTTCCTTTCTATGCCTTAGTTGAGTACTTTAGTATGTTATAGTCACCATGTTTAGTCTAAATTCCCATGTCTACTTGTCTTATCTCTAATTTGCAACATGTACTACTTGTTTAGTTGAATTACTTGCTTCTTGATTTAGTATTAATTATTTAACTATGAAATTCTTTAGTGGAAATTGCTATCCTTGAAATATCTTGCTGTTGAGTTTGATTTAAGTTGCAAAGGTCGGGGTTTCTATTGTAAGTTGTGACATATCATTTTATTTAGTTGTTATGGTTTGGCATTTATATTATTATTGAGATGATATGTTTGGTTGTTTGCAAAAGGTTTTTCCCGCGCTGTTGTTATTGTTTGCACGAGGTTTCTACCGTGCTATTTTTAGTATTTGCACGAGGTTTTTGCCGTGCCGTTGTGATTATTGATACACATGCGGTGGTATATATTGTGGGTGTTGTAACGTATATGGTGAGATAAGGTAGGCTTGATACACATGGCTAGTAGGGGAACTATTAGAAGCTATGTGGTGTGATAAGGTGGGCTAAAACGCGGGCTACTATTTTGGGAAAATGAGTTTCAAAACAAAATATAAAGGCTCCCATGGTGATATAAGGAAAGACTGTCAGTTATTTTTATTGTTCCCTTAACATGTAAAAATTCTTGTTTTCCTTTCGTATTGTATTAGCTTCCTTGATTATGTGTTGTTACTTTATGTAAATTCTTTATTTTTTCAGTTCCCTGTCATTTTCATTATATCATTTTATCTTCTATCTTGTTTCTTATTATCTCTAGTAGGGCCTTGACCTGACATCGTCACTACTATACCGAGGTTAAGTTTGGCACTTAATGGGTATCGTTGTGGTGCAGTCATACTACACTTCTGCATATGATTTGTGTAGATCCAGGTACATCCTATCAGCCTCGGTATTAGCGCGATGAGTGTTTTGTTCCTCGGTACATCCAAGTACACATGTTTTGTGCCTTTGGAGACTTCAAGGCACACCTGCCTGCGTTCGCAGGCCCCGGAGTCCCGTCCTATCCCTTTCCTTCTTATTCTTTACATCCTTATAAACACCTGAGATGCCTGTCACTACACCACTCTAGGAGGCTCTCGCTCAGTTTCTGAGCATGTTTGGCATTTTGGCTAAGGAAGGGTTGATACCACTTGCTTCAACCACCTCTCAGGTTGGGAAGGAGCACAAAATCACGTTGCCCGTACCCTAGAGAACCAGGTTTAGGTTGACCAGGTCCCATAGGTCATACTAGTACAGTTGGTAGCCCAGTTCAGCCCGAGATTAGGGCAAAAACTTTTGAGGGGGAGCATCTCAGGCTCAAGAGGTACAAGAGGTACCACCCTTCTACTTTCAGTGGCTTGGAATCAGAGGATGCCCGGGGTTTTCTTGAAGAGTGCCACCATATCCTATGTATTATGGGTTATGTAGAGTCTAGTGGGGTTGCTGTCACTACGTTCCAGCTTAAGGGAGCGGCTTATCAGTGGTGGCAAGCATATGAGTTGGGTAGTTCGGTCGAGGCAACTTCACTCACTTTGACTCAATTTGCAGATATGTTCTTGAAGGAGTATGTTCCCTGGCGTCTCAAATATTCATGGTGCGCAGAGTTTGAGCAGTTGCACCAGGGTTCTATGACTGTGTCGGAGTATGTGGTCCAATTCAGTGATTTGGGTAGGCATACACCAGCCTTGGTTGCTACTGGTAAAGAGCGGGCAACCGGTTTATCGAGGGGCATAAGCCCAGTATCTGATTTGGCATAGCTCGAGAGTTGGAGATGGACATCGCATACCAGCAGGTAGTGGGGATCGCTAGGAGATTGGAGGGTATGTTGTCTTGGGAGAGAGAGGAGAGGGATTCGAAGAGGTCTCGAGATTCTGGCACATATAGTGGTACCCATGCCCCAGTTGCAGCTCGTCATGGTAGGGGCTATCCGAGTTACCCTGTGTAACGACCCGACCGGTCATTTTGAGCTCTAATGCGTTGTTCAGCGATTTGAAGTCATGAGCAGCTCCATTTAAGGTATTATGACCCGTGAGCATGGTCAGAATTGAATTCCAGGAAGTTTGGAATTTATTTGGAAAGGAAATTCCCATTTCAGAAGCTTTAAGTTGGAAAAATCAACTACGATTAGAATTTTGAGTAAATGATCTCCGAATCAGGATTTGAAGGTTCCAGCATGTTCGTATGATAATTTCGGACTTGGGTGTATGTTCGGGTAGGGTTTTGGATAACCTGAGAGCGTTTCGAACATATTGTGGAAGTTAGTGTTTTAGAAGGATTTCATGAATTTTGGCTTGAAGTGCATATCAGCGAGGTTGATGTCCGTTTGGGATTTTGAGTCCGGGAATAGCTCCGGAATGTGATTCTGGAATTGGGAGCGCGGTCGGAAGTGAATTTGGATGTCTGTAGGTCATTTTGGAGTCATTTGGCTAAAGATAGAAATTTGAAGGTTATTGGGAAATCCGGTCAGAAGTGGAAGTTTTGATATCGAGGTTGGAATGCTATTCCAGAAGTTGGAGCAGGTCCGTAATGTTGAATATGACTTGAGCACAAAATTTGAGGTCAATCGGACGTGATTTGAAAGGTTTCGGCATCTGGTGTAGAAGTTTGAAATTTCAAGTTTATAAAGTTTGAATTTTAGTGGGATTTGAGATTTCGGCGTTGTTTGATGTGATTTGAGGGATCGAGAAACTCTGTGTCATGATATGGGACTTAGTCGTGTGTTTGGACAGGATCCCGGGGGTCTCGTGTGTGTTTCGGGGTGGTTCCGGGTCTTTTCGGAGTGATTTGCTGTTGCTGATTTCTGGTGTGATCCGCACCTGCGAGGGTTAGGCCGCAGGTGCGGAGCCGCAAGCGCGGGAGTTTGTTCGCACCTGCGGAATTGCAAATGCAAAGAAGGATCGCAGGAGCGGAAACTGCTGGGCTGAGTCAGGGCCGCACCTGCGATGGAATTTCCGTAGGTGCGGAGCCGCAGGAGCGACTGATTCACCGCACGTGCGAAAATGGCTGGAGGCAGTGGGGTATTTTAAGAGCGGATTTTGGCCATTTCTTCATTTCTCTCGTTGTGGTGTGGCGATTTTGGGAACTTCAAGGAGGGGGGTTTCAGCAATCATCACTAGGTAAGTTAATTCTTCCCATTTCGAAGTTAAACATGTGATCTTGAATGGAATTTAACATGAAATTTGGTAGGAAATTGTGAACTTTGAAGAAACCTAGAACATGGAAAATTTGGATTGTTAACCACGAATCTGAGCATGAAATTAGGAGTAAATTGTATATTTGAGCTAGTAAAGCTATGGGTAGAGTTTATCTTCGAGAAATTTCGGATTCCACGTGTGTCCGAGGGCATTTTGGTCATTTCTCCGAGCGAGGCTGGGAAAGTATATAATCTCAATTTTTTGTGAGTATTTGGATGAATTTTCATTGCCTTTTCACTTATGTGGTAGTTTCGGAGCGTTGCGCCTCCGTGGAGGTTATCGGAAGGGCTTGGAAGCCGGTGTTGGGACTTCGGAGCGAGGTAAGTCTCCTTTCTAAGTTCGTAAGGGGGAATCGTCCCCCTAGGTGAATTAATTTAATACATGTTATTATCTTCGGGGGATATGTATGCACGAGGTGATGTGTGTCCGTGTGTAGCTACTACTATGCCATGTCCAAGTAGCCTAGGACCCACTAGCATGCTTTATGTGTGTACTTGTAACCCTGCCTGTAGCATTGAACTGCTAATCTTACCGAAAACATAATTAAATGTTTAAAAGAAAGTTGGAGTTCATATTGTTATCCTTCTAAAGAGAATTTGTTTCCGCTGTAAATATATGTGTACCTGGTTTAGGTTGTATCGAGGAATACCATTAAACTCGAAAATGAGTTTCAAAACAAATGATTTCAAAACCTATGTTTCATGCTTTTTTAATACGGATTTTACTATTTTCCATGAGAAAACTATTTTTCTATATAACAAGTGGATTTAAATGTGTGGAAATGAGTCAGCACAAGAGTCGCAGGCATAATTCACGATCGTGGGGAGCTTTATATTTAGTATATCGAGTCAGCACATGAGTCGCAGGTATGATGCATGACCGTGGTTCAACTTATAATTATCGAGTCAGCACACGAGTCACAGGTATGATGCGCGGTCGTGGGTCAGCTTATTATTATTAAGTCAACACACGAGTTGCAGGTATGATGTGGGACCGTGTGTCAGCTTATTATTATCGAGTCCGCACACGAGTCGCAGGTATGATACGCGATCGTACGTCAGCTTATCATTATCGAGTAACAAAACGAGTCGCAGGTACGATGCGCGATCGTGGGTTAGCTTATTATATCGAGTCAGCACGCGAGTCGCAGGTATGGTTCGCGATCGTGGGTTAGCTTATTATATCGAGTCAGCACGCGAGTCGCAGGTATGGTTCGCGATCGTGGGTTAGATTATCACCCCCGTCCCTATGACCACCCTTATGACTCCGGCCGATTGTCTTGTCCTGGTATGTGTATGATCACTTGAGTTCTGAGTCACTTATAACTGGAGTGTCAGGTATTTGTTAAGAGGAGATTTTAGTACTTTGCTGTTCTTTTTTTTCCAGTTATTATTTGGATTCCTTTATCTGCTAGGTACTTGTTGCTCACTGTCTTTCATGTCTATTGTATTTCATCATATTCTTTCACATGTTGTATTGTCAGACCTTAGTAAGAATCTAAATTTTCTCCCTCGTCACTACCTCTCTGAGGTTAGGCGGGCGACTTATTGAGTACACGTTGTTTTGAAATCATGCTGCACTTGCGATGCATTTTTTTGCACAACTACTTTGATAGCAAAGTGGAGGATTTGGAGACTTAGGCGAGCTGCACCATCCTGAGGCGGTCTGCAGTTGGCTCCAGGTTTCGGGGACGTGTTTGAAGTGATTATATAACTTCTTAGAAATTTCTCATGTAATTGTGACACTGGGTTCTGGGGACGTGTTGGGATTTATTTCATTAAACTGAATTGATGTGCTGTCGTATTTATGTTTACAAAAAAAATGTATTTATTTGATTATGAAATGCAAGAAAAGGTAACACTTTTGAAAATGTTAAAACTGGAAAGTTATTTCAATTAATTAATGTTTTGGCTTGCCTGACCTTGTGTCTAGCGCCATCACGACCTTAGGGATTTTGGGTCGTGACAAAGTGGTTTCAGAGCGCTAGGTTCCCGTAGGTCTCACGAGTCATGAGCAAGTCTAGTAGAGTCTTGCGGATCGGTACAGAGACGTCTGTACTTATCTTTGAGAGGCTACAAGGCTGTTAGGAGTACTTCCCTCCTTGATTCTTCATCGTGCGAGTTGATTCCTTTGAGGCTTATGCCTATGTTCATTCCTACTCAATTTTATGCGTCGCGAAGCGCTTGCTATGGATCAGGAATTTGAGGAATTGGAATGGTGCTACGAATGTAATCCGATATGCTTCCATGTGTAAATGGTCGTGGTTTTTGTTATGGCCCTGCAAAAGGGTAATGTTTTATTTGAGCTCAGTAGTTGTGTTTCTGGCAGCCTTAAGGACGTGCTTGGGTGGTGATGATGTTTGTAATTGATTTTCTCGCGGTGCTGATATGATGATAGAATTCTTGACCGTACGTTTGGGGTGATGAATGGTTGAAGGGTGGTCTTCTTTGTGTTTGATTTTGAGATTTCGGTGTTTTAGCTCCGGCAGAGAAAAGGAATTTGGAATCTGGATGGCCTGGTTGGAGTTGATAAAGTAGTTTCAAGTGCGGTGGGATATGCACCTGTGACGTGTAGTCGTCATCATTGATCGGATGGAATGTGTTAGGTTCGTCGGTGCTATGGTTTCTTCGGTTGCGTGGGCTCTGAGTATTGAGAGGAAGTTTTGAGGTCGTAGAGAGTGTGTATTCAGCGTCGGTGGGAGGTGTCAGTAGGTGATTTCTTTAGGTGGGTTGTCTTCTGGGGATAGGTTAGCAATGGCGGGATTGGCAAGTTGTGTGAGGGGTCCTAGTGGCTAGTTGGTAGGACATAGAATGTATGAATGATTCTAGGGAATTCGAGTATTTAGGGAGTGCTAGCAAGAGAAATTGGAAGATTGGGATGGTTTTGTTGAGCAAGATCGTGTTATCAAAGGAGGAAGGATCTCAGCAGGGTCTAGAGTGGTGCTAGCAGTGGCTTCGGGCTAAGTGGGGGAGTCCCACCAACTGCAGTAGGGCTGCAGGGTTGTCTTCTCATAGGGTTGCAAATTGTCGGTGTATAGGCAAGTGATTTCAGCTAAGAAAGGAGGAGAAAAATGTTAATTGTGCGTAGGATTTGATGGATTTGTGCAAAGGTTGGTCCTGTCAGGTCAGGGTTGGGCTTTGGAAGATTCAGATTTATGCTTAACGCATGGGCGAGTTGTAAGGATAGTGACTCAGTCACGTGTTTCATTGAAAAAGGTGATCCTGTGCTGCAAGGGGGGGGGGGTCTTAGTGTGATTGTATTCAGGGCAGTCAGAGTGGGTGACCCTCAATAGCGGTCCTAGTGAGTTCAAAAGTGAAGAATGCGGCAATTGAAGAGAAGGATGGTTGGTATGTTCTATGACTTGTTTCAGCATGCATGATAATACTGGAGGAGCGAGAGAAATAGACTTCGGATTGAAGAAAAGATTATTAGGAGGGTATGAGACAAGTTGCGGGATTTGGGCAGCATAGTTTCGTGAATCAAGGTCACTCAGGATGAGTGAGGGTTGAGTTTGCTATGGGTTGAAGGAAGTTGTCATTATTCCTGAGGCAATTAAAGATGATTAAAAGAAAATAAATTGATTAGACATGGTTGAAATGGAACATTTGCGGCAGTGATCGGTGCCTTTGATGTGATTTGGTTATGCATGTGGTTTGTGCCGGTGTATGCGGGACTTGTCGACCACCGTAATGGATTTTATGTGGGAGCACTTGAGTGCTATGGCCTGTCAGGTATAGACGGATCCCGGAAGGGTTATGGTGGTATATACTACCACTTAAGATTTGCATGATTGGGTGATAATGGGAATTCACTAGTGTGTTGAGATGGGACTCTTGAATTGAGTCAAGTAATAGTTTATATATGATGAAGTGTTCACCTATTGGTGGTTCAAAAAATATGATGGAAATCTTGTGCTACCTCATGTTGTGCTTGAGTTTTCTAGCCTATTGCTTTATCAGTATCCCCAGGATGGTATTATGCACTTAGCGTGCTTGTGATCGATATTCAGTAATTTGTAATAGTGAGCAATCAACTATATATGTATTTCCTTACGTGAGTTTTATGTTATTTGGATCGGGTGGAACGCCGCCACGGTGTTGCTATTTGGGATCGGGTGGCACGCCGCCACGAGTATGTCATTTGGATCGGGTGGAACGCCGCAACAGTGTGGTGATGAGGGGGTTAATATGCATTTATTTTCTTGTGTTTTATTCCCTATCTTATAGTAAGAATTCATATTAGTTGTGTGAGCTGAGTAGTTCCTTACTGAGTCGTTTCTTAATATCATGGATGAGTTATGGTCTATTGGTGCGATGTAGTATCATGTGAGTCTGTTGGCCATGTTTGGGGTGAATTGTTGTCTGGGCAATTCATACTGGGTAAGACGAGGTCTTCGGATCAGGGATCAGTACGATAAGGTATGTGAAGTATATATTAAAGGACAAGTACCGCCATTCAGGTTCATAAGGAAATTGACGATTCTAGTCAAGATAGGGTACTCAAAGATTTGTTAACTCTGCAGTTGAGTGTGAATTTCTGCACATTCCCTCTGTTGAGGTTGTATCGCCAGCATTATAGCATGATGTTTGTATAATCGTTATGAGGTGCATCAGGAGCATAAGATTTGGGGACCTTGGCTAATAATGTTCAGGGAGCGTCGTTGTGGTCAGGCGATTCGTTATGCGGTGCATGGTGCCGATTCAGCAAGGGTATGCATTTATGATCTGGTATATCGTGTGCTAGTTGATGCAGTGCTTATATATATTGAAACTAGGCATGGCTAGGGAAATTTCAGGTGTTTGAATGAATATTGATCTTATTATAATAAAGAAGAAATCTCCAGATTTGATCAAGCTATTGTGCTCGACTGGGTTATGGTAGCACGGGCAGGTGCTCAAGATGTTAAACAGTGATTTCAGGTAACTCTAGAGCATTTCTTAGCATGTTCGAGGACGAACGTCAGTTTAAGTCGGGGAGAATGTAACGACCTGACCGGTCGTTTTGAGCTCTAATGCGGTGTTCAGCGGTTTGAAGTCGTGAGCAGCTCCGTTTCAGGTATTATGACCCGTGAGCGTGGTCGTAATTTAATTCTTGGAAGATTGGAATTGATTTGGAAAGGAAATTCCTATTTCAGAAGCTTTAAGTTGGAAAAATCAACAACGATTAGAATTTTGAGTAAATGATCTCCAAATAAGGATTTGAAGGTTCCAGCATGTTCGTATGATGATTTCGGACTTGGGTGTATGTTCGGGTCGGGTTTTTGATAACCCGAGAGCGTTTCGAACATATTGTGGAAGTTAGCATTTTAGAAGGATTTCATGAATTTGGGCTTGAAGTGCATATCAGCGAGCTTGATGTCAGTTTGGGATTCTGAGACTGGAATAGCTCCGTATGGTGATTTTGCAATTTGGAGCGCGATTGGAAGTGAATTTGGATATCTGTAGGTCATTTTGGAGTTATTTGGCTAAAGATACAAGTTTGAAGGTTATTGGAAAATCCGGTCGGAAGTGAAAGTTTTGAAATCGAGGTCGGAATGCAATTCCGGAAGTTGGAGCAGGTCCGTAATGTTGAATATGAGTTGTGCGTAAAATTTGAAGTAAATCGGACGTGATTTGGTAGATTTGGACATCAGATGTAGAAGTTTGAAATTTCAAGTTCATAAAGTTTGAATTTTAGTGGGATTCGAGATTTCGACGTTGTTTGATGTGATTTGAGGGCTCGAGCAAGTCCGTGTCATGATATGGGACTGATTCGTATGTTTGGACGGGGTCCCAAGGGTCTCGGGTATGTTTCGGGGTGGTTCCGAGTCTTTTCGGAGTGATTTGTTGTTGCTGGTTTCTGGTGTGATCCGCACCTACGAGGGTTAGGCCGCAGGTGCAGGAGTTTGGTCGCACCTGCGAAATAGCAGGTGCGAAGAAGGATGGCAGAAGAGGAAGCTGCTGGGCTGAGTCAGGGCCACACCTGCGATGGAATTTCCGTAGGTGCGGAGCCGCAGTAGCGGCTGTTTCACCGCAGGTGCTAAAATGGCTGGAGGCAGTGGGGTGTTTTAAGAGCGGATTTTGTCCATTTCTTCAGTTCTCACATTGTTGTGTGGCGATTTTGGGAGCTTCAAGGAGGGGGTTTTCAGCAAGCATCACTAGGTAAGTGAATTCTTCCCATTTCAAAGTTAAACATGTCATCTTGTATGGAATTGAACATGAAATTCGGCAGGAAATTGTGAACTTTGAAGAAACCTAGAACATGGATTGGATTGTTAACCACGAATTTGAGCATGAAATTAGGTGTAAATTGTATATTTGAGCTAGTAAAGCTATGTGTAGAGTTTATCTTCGAGAAATTTCGGATTCCGGGCACGTGGGTCCGAGGGCATTTTTGTCATTTCTCTGAACGGGGCTGGGAAAATATATAATCTGAATTTGTTGTTAGTATTTGGATGAATTTTCATTGCCTTGTCATATATGTGGTAGTTTCAGAGCGTTGTGCGTCCGTGGAGGTCATCAGAAGCACTTGGAAGCCGGTGTTGGGACTTCGGAGAGAGGTAAGTCTCCTTTCTAACTTCGTGAGGGGGAATCGTCCCCCTGGGTGAATTAATTCAATACATGTTATTATCTTCGGGGACTACATACGCACGAGGTTACGGGAGTCTTCCTAGCTACTACTATGCCATGTCCGGGTAGCCTAGGACCCACTAGCATGCTTTATGTGTGTACTTGTAACCTGCCTGTATCATTGAACTGCTAATCTGACCGAAAACGTAATTAAATGCTTAAAAGAAAGCTGGAGTTCATATTGTTATTATTCTAAAGAGAATTTGTTTATGCTGTAAATATATGTGTACCTGATTTATGTTGTATCGAGGAATACCATTAAACTCGACAAATGAGTTTCAAAACAAATGATTTCAAAACCTATGTGTCATGCTTCTTTTAATACAGATTTTACTATTTTCCATGAGAAAACTATTTTTCCAAATAAAAAGTGGATTTAAATGCATGGAGATGAGTCAGCACACTAGTCGCAGGTATTCGCGATCATGGGGAGCTTTATATTTAGTATATCGAGTCAGCACAGTAGTCGCATGTATGATGCGCGGTCGTGTGTCAACTTATTATTATCGAGTCAGCACACGAGTCGAAGGTATGATGCGTGGCCATGGGTCAGCTTATTATTGTCGAGTCAGCACACGATTCACAGGTATGATACGCGGCCGTGGGTCAGCTTATATTATCGAGTCAGCACACGAGTCGCAAGTATGATGCGCGGCCGTGGGTCAGCTTATTATTATCAAGTCAGCACACGAGTCACAGGTATGATGCGCGATCGTGGGTCAGCTTGTCATTATCGAGTTAGCACACGAGTCGCAGGTACGATGCACGATCGTGGGTAAGCTTATTATATCGAGTCAGCACGCGAGTCGCAGGTATGATTTGCGATCATGGGTTAGCTTATGACCTCAGTCCCTATGACCACCCTTATGACTACGGCCGATTGTCTTGTCCTGGTATGTGTAGGATCACTTGAGTTCTGAGTCACTTATAACTGGAGTGTCATGCATTTCTTAAGAGGAAGATTTTAGTACTTTGATGTTGTTTTTTCCAGTTATTATCTGGATTTCGTTATCTGCTATGTACTTGTTGCTCACTGTCTTTCATGTCTATTGTATTTCATCATATTATGTCACATGTTGTATTGTCGGACCTTAATAGGAGTCTAAATTTTCCCCCTCGTCACTAACTCTCTGAGGTTAGGTGGGCGACTTACTGAGTACACATTGTTATTGTACTCATGCTGCACTTGCTGTGCATTTTATTGCACAGGTAATTTCATAGCAAAGTGGAGGATTCAGAGACTTAGGCGAGCTGCACCATCCGGAGGCGGTCCGCAGTTGGCAGAGTCACCTTCATACTGTGTTTATTCATTTTTAAATTTCCTAGTCCAATTGTATTTCAGACAGTCTTGAAGTGATTGTATAACTTCTTAGAACTTGCTCATGTACTTGTGACACCGGTTTCTGGGGACGTGTTGGGATTTATTTCATTAAACTGAATTGATGTACTGTCGTATTTAAGTTTACAAAAAAAAAGTTATTTATTTGATTATGAATAGCAAGAAAAGGTAAAGATTTTGAAAATGTTAAAACTGGAAAATTATTTAAATTAATTAATGTTTTGGCTTGCCTGATCTTGTATCCGACGCCATCACGACCTTAGGGATTTTGGGTCGTGACACCCTGTTCACTCAGCACTTCCTGCTTCCAGCACTATTCTGGTCACTCCTGTGCCTCGTGCCCCCTATTATGCACCGCCATTGCCTCTCGCACCGCCTACATGTGGTGCTTCTAGCAGTCAGTCCAGTTGATCAGGCCCGAGCCAACTACAACAGACTACTCAGGCTCCTCATGCTCCACCGAATCCTTAGGCCTTGGTTACCACACCAGTTGCCACTCTACTTGCACAACTAGCTAGAGGTGGAGGTCGCCCTAGAGGGGGAGGCCAGGCCAAATATTATTCTCTTCCTGCTAGGACGGAGGCAATTGCTTCTGGCTATATCATTACAAGTATTGTTTTGGTCTGTCACAGAGATGTATCAGTCTTATTTGATCCAGAATCTACTTATTCATATGTGTCACCTTATTTTTCCCCATAATAGGGTGTCTCCCGTGATTCCTAGAATTCTCCTGTATATGTGCCCACACTTGTTGGAGATTCTTGTTACACCCCATGTTTTCTTACATAAAAGTACGCCATAAGTAAATTGATGAAACTCGAAAATGAGATATTACATCCGACATTTTTCGTACGTTAAAGTTTCGTCATAAGTTAATCAATGTAAGTTCGGGAATGAGATTTATTTTAAGATTATATCATTATATTATTTCAAACAAGTGATGAGTAATTTCGTGAAGGTGAGAGGGTAAGCAGATCGAAGAAAGGGATATTCATCGAAGTTTGATATTTTGGGAAAAAATACGGCCCGAGCTAAAATACCCGGTATTTATAGACTAGTACCATACCCGATATTTGAGATAATTCTTAATTATGTGGATGATTGATTAATTGTGGAGATAATTATGGTATTAAGTGGAGAAGGGTCTTTTTGGGGCTGCCACATAGTATAAGCTAAGCCAAAGTGGAAAATATACAACATGAGTCATAAGACAGAATGATACCTTGTTTACACATAAGAATGCTTGGTCTCTTTATTGGTAAGGTATGTGAATTTTCTAAAAATGAACCAAAATAGCATTCCTACATCATTACAAGAGAAATGATAATGTCCAATATGAAATTTCTGTGAAATGCTACAAGGTCCAACATCATTAAACCATCTTTCTATCTCTGAATGATGGAATTCTCCGAAGGGATTCTTATGAACCCCTACAAGGTCCAACATTAAATGCTAACTGAAAGAAAACTCGGTACAATTTTTCTCAAAAATATCATACGAATTTTTCCCTAATTTGATCCGCCATTACGTGTTTTCGCAAAAGAGAATCGGTTCAGGTATGTTAAGGCTATCCCTTCTTTATTTTGGCATTATCTATACGACACAAATGAAACAAGCAAATGCACAATTTTCATAAAAGACTCTATTCATAGAAATAGTAGAGATGCTTATGTTCTTGATTCCCCATGTGCTATATTATTGTATCATCAGTTCATGGGTCTAAAATAAATACGTAAGTTGGTAAAGTTTATTTCATGATATTAATCAAAGGCATAATGGTCTTATGACACTCTGAAAGATTTTATTGAAGTACTTCTCATGCATTGCATTCATTTATATTGACCCATGACNTTTATTGAAGTACTTATCATGCATTGCATTCATTTACATTGACCAATGACCAGACGGATATATATATATATATATATATATATATATATATATATGTATGCGTATATAATGTTGTATGGTCACCACCACCTGATCAACTGGTATACATTGATGATTTACCCACAGTGGTCGACATAATATGATGGTATCACCTCAGAGGCTTGATGATGTTATGAACGTACGTACCCATGCATGGTATGACATTTATACGCATACTCATGAGATTATAATATAAATGATTAACAGAGCTATTATGAGATACATGTTGAGTCTCTTACTCCTGTTTCTCTCATGTGTATTGTTTACTGATTTTCATTCCTTACATACTCGGTACATTATTTGTATTGACGTCCCTTTTTCCTGGGGATGCTTCATTTCATGCCCGCAGGTCCCGATAGACAGGTTTAGAGTCCTCCAAGTAGGCTATCAACTCGGCAGAAGATGTTGGTGCGCTCAATTTGCTCCGGAGTTACTCATTGGGTCAGTATGATTTAGACATGTATTGATTGGTATGTCGGGGCCCTGTCCCGACCTTATGATGTTTATGTACTCTTAGAGTCTTGTAGACATATGTCATGTACGTAAAAGATGTCATGGCCTTGCCAGCCTATGTTCAGTGTACGAGTGGTCATTTTGGTCTTATAGGCATGTATGTCTTATGTATAAAATGGTATTACACGTTTTATTGTAGTTATCCTACAATAGCCTTTCCGTCTCATTCACCTATGATAGAATGATACAAAAAGATATGTTATGCTGGTACCCGGTTGAGTAAGTTACCGGGTGCTCGTTGCGGCCCATCGATTTGGATCGTGACAAAAGTGGCATAAGAGCAGTTCTGTCCTATGGAGTCTACAAGCCGTGTCTAGTATAGTCTTGTTTATGGGTGTGTTGTGCACCACACTTATAAGAAGGAGGCTACATGGCATTTAGGATTGTCACTCTTTATTCTTACTCTAGATCGTGTGGTAGAGCTCGCTTATAAGAATTAAAACTCCTAGATTCTATTTCATTCGTGATAAGATCATACCTACATTTGGTAAGAGATTGAATGTGGCTATGGAAGAGTTGAGTCCGGGGGACTCGATTTTTTCATGATGTTTATGATGAGTAAATGTAAGGTCTTCAATAGATCATGTGTGTGCTAAGATGTGTATGCCTCTTGATAAGGATCTTTAAGGCAAGGATATCTATCCACCCCTATGGTGAAAAGAGATGAGAGATTCAAAAGATAGATACAAATTTCAACAAGTAAAAGAGGAAAGGTGAAGAAGGGTATGAGGTACCCAATTAGTGAAGATTATCATTATTTACAATTCCAGTAGAGAAATATAAGCATTTTGAGTTACCTTAAATTGTAACAGAGGTATGTACAATTGGCCACACCCATCTCATTTATGCCCTATGGAAGCTAACAAAAGTAGTATAAGAGAAGGGCGGATGTAAAACTGGCTGGGGTTATATTGACCCAAAATGTGAGCAAAGTTAAGCTTAAGGGACTTCACCATCGCGAGTAAGGAATTTTGTTATCCTTGGTACATATGGATTACCGCAAGGCGAGTAAGAATGACGTTTGGGACTTCGATTGAGTAATGATTTGAAGAGGATTTTATGAATTGTACGGGATTAACATACCCACGTAAGTGAATCACATTGGGATGCTATAGAATATGATTATTGAAGTATAGTATCGCCGCTAAGTAGATCAGGAAAATCACTTCAAATATTCCTCGATGCACGTAAGCCCTAGTGGCAAGGTATTACGTAAAAAGTTTCAAGTTATCAGTGGTGTATTGTAAATCGATATTGAGGTGAATCAACTATGGATAGACACAAGTTACAAAGTATAAGATGAGACTAGGTCGTCATTCTTAAACAGTAATGAGGAAGATTTAAATGACTTAAATTTATACATATGGGATAAACAACGAAAATAACCCGGAGTTAAGTAGCAGGCCTCAGTAACGATAAATAAAAGTAAGAGTTATGCTATAGTATGACCTACCTAGATGAAGTAAAGTCATACAAATGGATAACCAGGTCTATGAAATAAGATATAACAATATTCGTAGATTCAACGAAGTATCGGGAAAAGAACTTCTATATACCTATAAATGCCCAAAGAGACATCTTTTCAAGATATGTATATGCTTACAAAGTGACACCTAGAGATTGACTAAAAACTATAGGATAAAGGAGAGAAGAGTTGCATAGGCGCACATACAAAAAAGGGAAGTCGTACGGGCTGCATGATAGAAGATAGCAAGAGTTACGAGATTAGAAGAATTTCGACAACAGACCGTTGTGTGAGAAAGATGCCGAAAGGGAGGAATGCCCTGGCCTTTGGATTTATTCAAAGAACAGTTGCCTAAACGGAAAGAAGAGTATTAAAGTATTCCCAAAAGTTACGGGTTATGAGAATGATAAGTGCACCAGTCAACATTCGACGACGAATGTTCCAAAGGGGGAAATGATGTTACACCCCATGTTTTCATACGTAGAAGTACACCATAAATAAATTGAGGAAAGCTCGAAAATGAGATATTATATTCCGCATTTTTCCTGTGTTGAAGTTTCGTGGTAAGTTAATCAACGTAAGTTCGGGAACGAGATTTATTTTATGACTATAAGAATTATGCTATTTCAAACAAGTGATGAGTAAATTCGTGAAGGTGAGAGGGTATGAAATTCGAAGAAAGTGAATTTCGTCGAAGTTTGACATTTTGGGATAAAATACTGTCCGAGCTAAAATACCTGGTATATATGGACTAGTACCATAGAAGGTATTACATGGCCATAATAGTAAGGTGTATAAGGTGTGTTAAAAGTGAGTAGTATTTCAATTAATATGAGATAATTCTTATTATGTGGATAATAATTAATTGTGGAGATAATTATGGTATTAAGTGGAAAAGGCTCTTTTTGGGGCTGCCACATGGCATAAGCTAAGACAAAGTGGCAAAATATATAAAATGAGTCATAGGACAAAATGATACCTTGTTTACGCGTAAGAATGATTGGTCTCTTTATTGGTAAGGTATGGGACATTTATGAAAATGAAGCGAAATAGCATTTCTACATCATTAAAAGAGAAATGACAACGTCCAACGTGAAATTTCTCTGAAATTCTACATGGTCCAACATCATTAAACAATCTTTCTATCTCTGGATGATGGAATTCTTTGAAGGGATTATTATTAACCCCTACAAGGTCCAACGTGAAAAACTAATTGAAAGAAATCCCGGTATAATTGTTCTCTAGAATATCATACGGATGTTTACCTACTTCGATCCGCCATTACGAGTTTTCGCTAAAGAGAATCGGTTCAGGAATGTTAAGTCTACCCCTTCTTTCTTTTGGCATGATCAATATGACCAAAACGAAACGAGCAAATGCACAATTTTCATAAATGAGTATATTCATAAAAATACTAGAGATGCTTATGTTATTGATTCTCCATGTGTTATATTATTCTATCATCTGTTCATGAGTCTCAAAAAAATACGTAAGTTGATAAAGTTTATTTCATGATATTAATCAAAGGCATGATGGTCTTATGACACTCTGAAAGATTTTATTGATGAACTTATTATGCATTGACCAGACGGTGTTATATACGCATATATATATGTATATATATATATGTGTGTGTGTATATATATATGTATGTATGTATGTATGTATGTATGTATGTATATGGGATACGTGAAAAGGTTACAGCGTTTTATATGCACCACCACCAGATCATATGGTATACGCTGATGACTTGCCCACAGTTGCCGAGATGATATGATGGGATACCCTTAGAAGTTTGATGATGTTATGAACGCATATACCCATGCATGGTATGGCATTTATACGCATATGCATGACATTATAAAATTAAATGATTCATAGAGCTATTCTGATATACATGTTAAGTCTCTTACTCCATGTTTCTCGCATGTCTATTGTTTACTGATTTTCATTCCTTACATAATCGGTTGTACTAACATCCTTTTTGCCTGCGGACGATGCGTTTCACGCCCGCATGTCCCGATAGACAGGTTGAGAGTCCTCCAATCAGTCTATCATCTCAGCAGAAGATGCTGGTGCGCTCCATTTGCTCCGGGGTTGCTCATTGGATCAATATGATTTAGACATGTATTGATTGGTATGTCAGTGCCCTGTCCCGGCCTTATAATGTTTATGTACTCTTAGAGGCTTGTAGACATATGTCATGTACATAAAAGACTGTATGGCCTTGTCGGCATAGGTTCAGTGTACGAGTGGTCATTTTGGTCTTATAATCCTGTATGTCCTATGTATAAGATGGTATTACACGTTTTATTCTAGTTATCCTACAGCAGCCTTTCCATCTCATTCACCTATGATAGCATGATACAAAAAGATATGTTAAGTTGGTACTCGGTTGAGTAAGGTACAAGGCCCATCGGTTTGGGTCGTGACAATTCTATTGTTGTTGACAGTGTCTATCGGTCAAGTTTAGTTGTTCTTGGTGGTTTTGAGACCAAAGCTGATCTATTATTTCTCACGATGGTATATTTTGATATTATATTGGGCATGGACTGGTTTTCTCCCTATCATGCTATACTTAATTGTCATGCCAATACGGTGACGTTGGTTATGCTAGGTCTATCGCGGTTAGAGTGGAGAGGTACATTAGATTATGTTCCTAGTATGGTTATCTTATTTCTAAAGGCTCAGCAGATGGTTGATAAGGGACGTGATGCGTACCTAGCATATGTGAGAGATGTCGTGATGGCGCCCAACGTCGTCTTTAAGCAATCCACAAGTGATATACCAAGTTAATTATTCATTTTATTATTTTTAAAATCATGAATATTATTAGAGAAATAGATCAATGCATTAAAAATCGTAGATACGTACAATTTAATTTAAATATGAGGGTAAAAGTGTGTCAATGTAAAACAAACCATAAACAAATTCTATAACACCCCTAAAACTCAGTGTCACAAGTGCATGGGCATCTACTAATTAAAGGTGAAATAATAATACAACATCAGTATGGAATACAAGATAGACACAACAATGAAAATAACTATGATGGAGACTCCTTATGCTGCGATTCGTAAAAAGTGATGCAGCACAGCACAAAGTCCTGCAATAGTTGTGCCTTTGTGCCCAAAAGACCACCAGGGATGCATATACCTGGACACTATGTACAAAATTGTAGCATGAGTACGTAATTCAATGAGTACCCATTAAGTATCTAACCTTACCATGGAGAAGCAAAGACAAGGGGTCGACATCGAGACTTACTAGTTGTCCAATGAATGAAGTACAGTAGAAACTATAGGTATAAAGCATCATAATTAAATAGTGTAAACCAGTATAGGTACAATGATATTATCCTCCTATGAACAGTAAACACAAGTCCTCAAATATTGGTTACCTACCCAAATGGAGTATATGCAATATGGTCTCCACCAGATAGGTCATCACAACTCAAGACATGAAAACTCACGGATAGAATGGCTTCTTGTCAAATACTACGCACGATTCTGCCGTGGTGAACGACCCGATCCCATAAGAGTATTTGATGAAGTTGCTGTCACGACCCCAAATCCTAAACCGTCTGTGATGGCGCCTATCGTGGAACTAGGATAGCCAATAACCACATGTTCACAATTTCTTTTAAAATCCCAATCAAGTTTTAAGCATTTCATAAAAATATACAGAAAATTTCTTAATACAATACAGCCATCCCTAAAACCCGCAGCCTGTCATGAACATCTAGAGAAATAAGCCAAAATAAACTATTATAATACAAAACCTTTGAACCAAAGCTAAATACAACAAAAAGCGAAAACAGAGATGCTGCGAACGCTGAACAACTACCTCTATATCCCACAATCCGGTTCCGCTGCGGAATAAAGGCTAATGTTCGATATCTGCTCCTTCATCTGCACACAGAGGTGCAGGGAGTAATGTGAGTACGCCGACTCAGTAGTAATGAAAATTAATCAAGTCTAATTAGCAAGGAAACACATAAAATCAATGCCATCAAGTCACAAGAGGCACAACCTTGATTTCCAACAGTTTAACATAGATATGTGAAATCATCATGCCTTAAAATCATCTTCAGAAAAATCCTTTAAAAAATGTATATTTTTCAACAACTTCAACCGAAAGATTTAGTATAAAAAGGAAATGAATCATATAGAGGCCCCTCAGGAAAAACATATTTCATAAGATCAGAGTGAGAGTAGTAAATCATTAATAGCCCCTCGGGCAAAACATGTATCATAATTAGCCCCTCGGGAAAAACATGTATCATAATTAGCCCCTCGGGCAAGCCTCACAGTCACTCATAATTAGCCCATCGGGCATACCTCACCATCACTCGTAATCAGTCACTCAACACCTCACAATCACTTATGCTTCCCAATCACTCGTTACTCGGCCTCCCATCACTCGTCACTCGGCACTCGGTGCGCTCACTGGGGGTGTGTACAGACTCCGAAGGGGCTCCTTCAGCCCAAGCGCTAATATCACTCAGCACCTCACAATCACTCTTGGCCCTCAACCACACTCAGCACCTCACCATCACTCTTGGCCCTCGGCCACACTCAGTAGAACCACTCGAAAGGCCCCTCGGGCGAATTAGTAAAATAGGGTACTCGACCCAAAACATCAGTTTAAATCTCAAAGTGGTGTAAATCATGTTGAGTTTCGAAAACAGTATGCACAATGTCGCTGAGTGAAAACATCAACAAATAGTGGGGAGAACAGCAGTAAAAAGCCCCCAAGGGGTCTAAACAGATCGACACGAGGCCCCAAACACGGCTTATAGCCCAAATATTTCACAATTCTTTAGAAAATAATTTAACATAAGGTTTTGAGTAAATATGCCACTTATTAGTTGCCGAGGAGAGGACCTAGTCCAATCCAAAAATCAGTACGTGCCACATACTCGTCATTCGACATGTGCGCCTTTCCAAATTCAGTGAGAAATATGTAGTCCGGGGTTCCATACCCTCAGGACGAGATTCATAACCATTGCTTACCTGTACCGGGCCGCGACACTAGTCCGCAATTCTCTTGTCTCTCGAATTGGATCCCGATTGCGCCGAATCTAGCCAAAACCAGTTTAACATTATCAATATATAACCAAGGAATAATACCCAATCAAAAACTATCAAATTACATAAAAATCTCAAAATTCGGCCAAACCCGAGCAATAGGCCCACGTCTCAAAACTCGATAATATTACATCACTATAAGCCTCGTCCTCCCACGATTCTACTCATACCAAAATCCTCACAATCGGATCACAATTGCCTACCCAAAACCTTAAAAGAATTTCAAATTCTCCATCCCTTTCTTCCCAATCTTTTCCAACTCAAATCCTTACATTTTGAAGCCTAATCCGAACAAAATAGCATAGGAATGATGTTAGTAACCAAAGAACTTACCTTTGCTGAAGAATCTTGAGTTTCCCTCTCCAAATCACCTTCAAAGGACTATCCCGCATGAAAAATGGTGAAAAATAAGAGAATTTTCGCGGAGGCCTTTATATACTGTTTCTTCCAATCATTTCCGGTCCTGCGGACCTTTTGCCGCACCTGTGGACCTGCCCTGCGGTCCTAGGTGCGTACATGCAGAATCTCACTTAACGGACCATTTCCGCACCTGTGGCCAACCTTCTGCACCTGCGGCCTCGCATGTGCGGCCAAAACATCGTATATGCGGAAAAACCCCCAGCCTAGCCTTTTCGCACCTGCGCTCCTCCCATCGCTCCTGCGTCATCGCACCTGCGACATCCCGACCGCAGGTACAGTCAACACCAGAACATTCACACCAGCAGTTATTGTTGTAAATTCCCAAGTCCAAAAATCCCGCCAACCATCCAAAATCAATCCCGAGCCCCTCGGGGCCCCAACCAAACACACCAACACACTCCATAGAATTATTCCAACGTAGTCGAGCCTTCGAAACGCCAAAAACAACACTAAAACACCAAAAATACATCAAATTCAAGCATATGAACTTTGAAACTTCCAAAATTTTCCAACTACGCCGAAAGCAACCAAAAAACCTCCGATTGACCTGAAATTTGGCAGACATGTCCAAAATGACATTACAAAACTGTTCCAACTTCCGTAGTTCCATTCCAACCCTGACAGCCTATTTTCCACTGCCGACCGGAAATCGCCAAAAACTAACTTTCGCCAATTCAAGCCTAATTCTACACCGGACATCACAAAAATATTCTAAACACACTCCTAAGTCCCAAATCACCTAACGAAGCTATCTGAGCCATACAATCCGCATTCCGAGGTCATTTATCAATAAGTCAACTCTCAGTTGACTTTCTCAACTATTAGGCTACTTTAAAAGGCTAAATGCCTAAGTTCTCACCATAACCACTCCGGACCCAAACCAACTGATCCAGCCCATAAAAAAAAGGATATGGATATATCACAAATGCAGAAGTAGGGGAAAATAGGTAAATCTCACGGAACGACTGGCCGGGTCGTTACAGTTGCAGAGGCGAATGGCTCGATCCCTTCAGAATATGATACATGATAGTTTTCAAGGCGAGCGACCCGATCCCATAAGAGTGTTTTATAGATATGTCGAGGCAGACGGTCTGATCGCATAAGAGTATGATACATGATATTTTCGAGGTGAATGACCCGATCCCATAAGAATATAATACAAAGATATCCTACCTAGGCTAACGACCCAATACCATAAGAGTGTGGCACATAATCCGATCGAGACGAACGACCCGATCCTGTAAGAGTGTATTACAATAATCTTTCCAAGGTGAACGACCCAATACCATTAAAATAATAACCTTTAGCGTGTACTTCACCCTACTCATGAATATACGTGTGAGTTATGAAATTTAAGAAAATTTTTCGATGAATATGCATAACGCGCAAGAAATTCATAAGGGAAGCATAATTTCCACGGCTAATCAGGTAGCTCGTCAAATTTATAATATTGTGATTACATTACTCTACGAAAGTCAAGTCTCTGGTCATAATGCGAATTTAAGCATTAAACAAACAAGAATAACTCAAATAATACAACTAAGGCATGATTGAGTTCGAGTCTACCCGAACATAATCAAGAATTTTAGCATAGGCACAAAAACTAGTCACCTCATACGTACGTAGCTCCCACAACATTTAACACATACTTGATATAACACCGACTGGGTAAATGCCCCCTCACAAAGTTAGATAGGAGGCTAACCTAGCTCTAAAGTTCCATAATCGGTTGCAACGCCTCTCGAACACCTCAAATGATGCTCATCGACCCGAAACTAGTCAAACAACCAGGAAACCCAATAAAAGATGATCCAAAATTGTAATTAATTAATTTATAAAAATTCCTAACTCCGCTCGAAAAGTCAATAAAGTTAACCCTTAGGCCCACGTGCCCAGATTCCAAATCATTTTGAAGATAATCCTTACCCATAACACTACGAACTCAAATATATGATTTATTCCAAATTCCATGTCCAATTTCTTGGCAAAAATCAGAAAATATCCATTTCTATGTTTTCTCTTAAAATCCCACAATTTCCATAATTTTTCATGTTAACTCCTTGTGAAATTCATGAATTAACTTACAATAAGTGGGAATCACTGAACTCGTTTTGCTCGATGAAAATCTCCTCAAAATAGCTCCCAAAATACGGTCAAACCAAGTAAAAAATTAATGAAAATAGTCGATTCCCGTACTTAAGAAAGCATTCTGCCCAGCGATCTTCGCATCTGCGAATATAATGGCCGCTTCTGTGGCTTCTGCGGAAAGCACCGGAGGCTCGTTCCTTAGCACCTGCAGGAAAGGCCTCGCTCCTGCAACATCGCATGTTCGACAATTGACCCCTGCTTCTGTGCTCATCTTCACTTTAACGCTCGAAGAAGCCGCATCTGAGCCATCGCAGATGCGTTCAAAATGTTGTTTCTGCGATCCTTCACCACCCAACGTTTTCCCGCTTCTGCGATGAGCAGCCTGCTTCTGTGACCTAAATTCCGCAGAAGCGGCTGCACCAACACTAGAACACCTTCATTACAAAAATCTCGTGACAAAATGATCCGACCACATCCATAACTCACCCGAGCCACTCGGGACCCCGTCCGAATATACCCACAAGTTCCATGACATAACGTGGACCTACTCGAGGTCTCAAATCACGCATAAAAATGTCAAAACTTTGAATCGACGACCGAAACCTTTCTTTAAACTTTCAAACTTTTAAACTTCACCGAACGCGTTCGAAATATATTTAAACATACCGAAATGACGCCAAACTTTACGTGCAAGTCATAAATCATAATACAAACCTATTATAAGGCTCGAAATCGCAACCAGATATGGAGAACACATTCCACTTCAAGTAGACTTAGAAATTTCTAGATCTTTCAAAATGCCAACTTTCCACAATAAGCGCTGAAATGCTCCCGGGGGACGCGATACTCAACCCGAACATGCGCCCAAGTCCGAAATCATTGTACGAACATATTGGAACCTTTAAATCCCAATTTCTAGATTGTTTACTCAAAAGTAAAACCTCAGTCAACTCTCCTAACTTAAAGCTTTCAAATTTAGAATTCTCATCTGAATCAATCCCGAGCTTCCCGAAATTAAATTCCGACCACATGTACAAGTCATAATACCTGAAGTGAAGATACTCAAGGCCTCAAACCGCCGAGCGACGCACTAGATCTCAAAACGACTAGTCGAGTCGTTACATTCTCCCCCACTTAAATATATGTTTCTCCTTGAACATGTCAAGAATCGTTCCGAAGTTGACTAAAAACACGATTTAACACCAAGAGCACCTACCCGTGCCACCACAAGCCACGTGAGCACGTTTGCTCGAGGCAGATTGAAAATCCTCCCTTTTATGTTAGCCAACAAGCCTTAGGACCAAATTCCAACATCCGAATTTCTCTACAAGACCTAATTCTAACATACGAACACCATATCAATCTCCACACACACAACCAACATATGATCATGCACCCAAGATGACATGATACACTACACCGCTTAACTCATTTGCCCATGGTTAACTCCTCTAAGCACAAAATCTGCCAATTCCCCAACTCGATGCTCATAGTATACCTCATAATGCGTATAAACCCTTATTCAATTCTAGCAGTACCACAACAATAAAAACGAAACATAATAACAATTATAACCACCTGTCAAATAAAAATTTCCTGGAGTTTCTCCACTTGACAAGAACCATTACCTCATTATAAACTTAATAGTGACCTTGTTTATTTTATATACCTTATATGAATCTCTTATCACACTTTATAAGCTACCCAGGCAAGAAGCTACCTCAAACACTGAATAAGTCTCATATGACGCCATCAATGTCCTCACATGCTACAACTTGAATATGACACATAAGGAAGATCGAACTCTGGAAAATAACTACCCAACCCCTGATGGTAGGCTATACTCATGTATGTTAGTCACTTATGGCATTCTAATACTGTACTTTAATTATGTTGGAGCATTACTCACTAGTGTTTTTTATTTATTCTGTGTTTTATGCTTTGTATCAGTGATTCCGAGTGATGTAGATGTTGTGGAGATAAATCGAGCTATTAGAAGCTTTGAAGTCTGAGTAAAAGCGCAAGGGATTATGCTGAGATCATGTTATGAGGTCGATGACCAAGTCTGGACGTCAAAAAGCAAGATTTAATCCACACTCTAAGAAATTTCACTGATGCGACTTACTATGTGACACATAGTTCGATGCATTAATGTATTTTTGGCTTATTGACAACAATTGAGCTCTTTTGATTTCCCCACTAATTCCCTAGATGGCGCGTCGCCCATGAAACTTTTACAAAGAGAATGTTGATAACTCGGTGATTTACCAACATATCTCATCGTTTATCTTAGAGTTTTGCTATGTTTTATTGAGTAAACCACATTATTAATGTTTTTTACATCGATTTTTATTGTGATTTAGAAGTGATTGCGAACAAACCAAGTGAAAACGAGTAAGAAAGGAGCTAAAATGAAAACAGGAACATTGCCTAGTAAATTAACCTTCGCGAACACGAAGGGTTAAACACAAAAGCGAATGTGACGCTTCTGAAAATAAACTTTCGCGAACGCAAATGTTGCCCGCGAACGTGATGCTAGAGGAAACAAAACTTCACAAACGCGAAGGGATAATCGTGAACGCGAAGATGATAAAAAGAAACCTTCGCGAACACGAAGGCATAATCACGAACGTGAAGAAGAAAAGGGCGGAGAAAATTGGGCAGTTCTAGAATTTCACGTTTTTTACCCCAAACGATTTAATGAACAACGTAGCTCATTCATAAAGAGAAATTTGGCTAAATTTTCAGTCTCTTGACTAGAGAACACAAGTTTTGGAGCTAGGGTTCTTTCACAGACACTTGGGTCTTGAAGATTTGAAGCTTTTGGTTGAGAATTTCTTTCCCATTTATGTTCATTTTGTTGGTTCCCCAAGTACACACAAGTATACGTGGTCATCAAGTAATAAAGTGAGTCGAAAGTCGCATGTCGAACCCATAGAGACATAGAATTATAGTTAACTAAGCAAACTAAAATAAATTAATATATTTAAGAGTGATATTTTTCTATTAATCTACTATTGCGGAAAATAAACAAATAAAAACTAAATTATAAAGAATGCAATTTTGTATGATGAGGTTTTACTTTAGAGAAGATGAAAATTCCAGAGTTCTTGGTTTATAAATCCTATTAAGTTCAATAATTACACTCGTTAATCCAGATTTTATATGGTTGTTATTTAACTGGATTGTTTATATGAACAACATATTACGACAATACTACTCGTCTGCCAACAATATATCAATCCTATATTCCTATGGTATCGAGTCTATCATGAAAAAATATAATACAATATTTTATTGATCAAGATTGTTACGTATATAACTATCCTTACTGCAAAATCATTCCCCGAGCCACGGGTTCAGAAACAAGCTTTCTCAAAATCTACTCTTATCTAAACACGGCTTTGCGAAGCATAGCATAAATAGTAGGGTTAATTCGTAGCTACAACAATTTACAAAGAAAAACTAGAATTAAAGAAACAACTGCAAGATGATAATCCGAATTAACGAAGATGTAATTAATAAACGTTAATAATCATGTCAACCATAACCCTAGAATGTAGACTGCTTAGCCACTCATGTCCGTAGTACAATTTTCTAAGTATCGTGCATCAACCAATTACAAAGAAAATATAAAGGGATGAAAAGCTCTATGATTTTCTCCTCCAACAGTTGTCCACGTGATGTTCTTTCATCCAGTCGCAAAACTCCTCTATAAATGGTGTTTAATGACTATTTATATGTGTAGGGAAAAGACCTAACCGAAATAACCAAGTCCAAAATCAAATAAGAGACAAAATAGGCTTTAAAAACCCGGAACAAGCTCACCACTGACCTTGCCTCGCGAGGAAAAATTCCTGATCCACCTCGCTACACATTCTGTGCTGCAACCTCTATAGCGAGCTTCAAGGCTCGCTTTGCCTGCTCAACAGCGAGCAACAAATCTTGCATCACATGCCTTCATTTCCAATTCTATTTCGTTTTCAATTTGTTATTTTTTGAGTTTTGAATTGTTTCTTTGCCTTCATTTAATTTCAATTATTTGCTTTTCAAATATTAATCATTACTCCATCATCAAATAATCACGAGCTAATCATGACATCAAAATTATTCCCATCATCAAATAGTCATGAGCCATTCTTGTAGTGCATAAAATATACATAAAATCTCTACTTTACTCCCAATTTTTTCTTCAATGTACCTACACATAAAATAGCTCAATTAAGCACAAATGTAGTATAGTTTAGCATTAAAGCCTCAAAGTGTAAGATAATTAATTCGCTAAAATATGTAATTATATCCGAACATCACTACCCCACACTTAAAAGTTGCTCGTCCTCGAGCAATCAAACTACACTTTATTTGGACACGGCCTTTTCAAACAATTCTCCTAACTCATCACTCCAAGAATCTTTAAAATAGACTAAGCACACCAGTGTAACATCTTCACCTCAATATTTGACTCACAAGTTGTCACGACCCAAAATCCTAACTTAGGTCGTGATGGCGCCCAACAGCGGGGTCATGCAAGCCAACACTCAATTTACTAAGGGTTCTTTCTTATTAGATTAAACATTTCAACATATACTCAGTTTTTTTTAAAAACTTAAAAGATGAATCGACAAGGATAATTAGCCAGTTTTTACTCAAAAGCAGTCATGAAGAGGCGTGAGCCAATATATATATATATATATACAAACCCGTAATCCATAGTAACTATCACGTGTGTGCCAGGAAATAGCGTCACAAGTCCTACGGGCATACTAACAGAATATACAAAAGATATATTATACAGTCCCACTGTATGAAGGAAATAGACGGGAAATAAGCAAAAGAAACCCCATGGTGCTGCCGCAGATCGCCAGGAGAAAGCAACTCACCGTGAAGTCAGGTCCATCTATATTCAAAATCAAGCTCCGACCCGACAATCAAATGCACCAGCCTCAGAAGCTGTAAACTTAAGTACAGAAGCGTAACTTGAGTACATAAATATATATGTACCTAGTGAGTATCTCGCCTAACCTCGAAAAGGTAGTGACGAGACGTCCACTGGACACTCACTAAAGCCCAACAGTATAATTTAACAGAATATGATGGAAACAGTAGGCATATAAAGGCAGTGAAGCAACAAATATATATAAGGCACGAAAATCCAAGGAAGTACTGGGAATGAATAAAACAATTACTACTTCACCTTCCCCCAAATATCTGTCAAATCAATGTCCATGAATTTGGTAACAAATAAATCATGCACATGCAAGGTAAGGACAACCGGCCGAAGTCATAAGATAGTCATGTTCGTGCACTACCAAGGGTTGAACGACCCGAACCATAAATGCACCTTTCCATAAAGTACACACATCTATGCACTGCCGAGAATCGAACGGCCCGAACCAATAATGCATCTTTGCCATAAAGTAAACCTCTCTATGCACTGTCAAGGATCGAACAACCCGAACCAAAAGTGCATCTCTCTATCCACCGTGGCATACGACCCGTTCCCATAAGAATGGGGGAAATCATACTCCGCTTGCGGAATGTAAATTGCAAAGCAGTCACATGCACACACATTATTCCTTTTTAAATTTATTTTAAGTGAACAATTCCACACAAGTTTTCTCAAATTCCATGACCTTTGGGAAATAAGCCGCATGTAAAATTTAATTTATTAATCATATAGTTCATATCAAGTAAAACACAAGGCATGATATGGACCTAACTACCCGGACATGATATTAATAGCCGCTACGTACGGACTATCGTCACTTTGTATGTACGTAGCCCCGACAATTATCACATATAGAATTTAAATCACCTAGGGCAGTTCTCTCTTACAAGTTTAGAAAGGAGACTGACCTCGCGTCACACCTACTCCCCGGGTCAAGAATGCGCCCGAAACTCCGAACTCCACACCCACAGACTCGAAACTAGCCAAATGTTATACAAATGTATCAATTTATATTAAAATCATGGAATTTCTCCTATTATTTAGTCAAATTCACCATTCTTGAAGAAATTCCAAAATCCAAACCCGGGCAGGCATGCCCCAATTCTAAAAATTCTCAAAGGAAACACTCAGCCATAACCTAAGAATCATTAATATATGATTTTTGTATAACTTCATAGCCAATGCGCAAGTAATTTTCTACATATTCAAAAGCCCTAGGTTGCTACCCAAAATCCTTAATTTTCACTAGTTAGGTAGTTAATTTAGCTTGTAATCCATGCATTAAAAAAATACTAGGGTAGAATCTACTTACCTTCAATAACTAGGTCGTTTGCCCCTCTTGAATGCTGAAAATCGTCCCAAGGAAGAAGAAGAAGATGAGGAAAATGAATTAAATCCCGTTATAAAACCACACTCCCCAGCTGCCCCTTCTAAGAGAACGCATCAGGGGCACTGCGTTGTGGATGAACAAATGGCCAGGCCTGATGAGGCCTTCTATGTGTAAGGCCCCGGAAACATTTTGCTAAGCAATATAGGATTCGGGGTGTCAGGTAGACTAATTGTAATATTTTATGTGATTTAAATATAATGTAAATGAATTTGATGTGGTTAATAAGTGTATGAGTCAAGTAATAAGTTATGTGAGGTCCAAGGGGAAGCCTAAGGCTATGCGAAATGGGAGAATTCCATAATAGGCTAAAATTCCAAAGGTATTTGCACTAGTACACACTCTGAAGGAGCATATTTAATTATGTATAAGATATTATGTGATGAATAACATATAAAATGAAAGTACTTTGAGTCTAGTTTCCAACTCTTCAAACCGTTTGTCATTTGGACATTCCTACGCAAAGTTATGGTCAAATTACCGAAGGCTGGAAAAATACGACCCTGTGTCAAATCTACGATCGCATTTTGACTCTGCGATCGCAGATACGTCGTAGATTGGGATAGTGTAACCCATATTTTGGCAGCTATTTTGTTATTCACACTGCGGTCCACATGTTTGCTTTGCGGTCCAATTCTGCGATCGTAGACCCTGTTATGGAGGCTTATTTTTCCTATTTTATAACCCGACCCCATTTTCATAAATAGGTTTAGGGGCTTCATTTGGGGTCATTTTCTACTGACTTTAGAGAGAGATGAGAGAATATAGAGAGAGAAAGAAGGGGCATAACTTCATAATCACCCAAATCTTGCTCAAGCCTTCAGAAGATAACCTTAGATTGTCCTACATCCGGGTAAGTCCTACTCCCAAAAATTTCATGCAAGAGGTTAGGGTTTCAACTATGTTGTGAGGGTTAGAAATAGGCCATGCATGTGGGACTAAGTTGTAGTATGTGATATTAAAGAACAAATTTGGGTAGTTCATGTTAATATTTGGTTGAGGGACGAAGAAATTGCTATTTTTAAACCTCGTAGTCTACTTCACATGTTAGGTGTTTGATGAAACTCCTAAGAGAGTTACACCGTGGGTAATCTTCCTAATTATTAATCAATTTCCGCTATCTCCTTATAGATTTTTATGGCTAGAGGTGTTGGTTTATTGTATAAACTCAAGGAAAAGCTCTTTGAGGTATGTATGGCTAACTTTAACTCCTGTAGAACCCCCTTGTTGCGACGAGCATACGGTATGTGTTCCTTGTGAGATGGCCACCCCACTGTGTTATATGCGATTGAGAAAAATTATTTGGCATGCCTACCTTATTGTGTGCAAATCTTATAATTGCTCGGGGGTATCGATGTGAAATGGTGTGAACATGTTGATCAATTATGGAAATTCCTTGTACACGAATTACTGCTTGGTGAGTATTATGGTGCCTTGGGCCCAAATAAATAAATTGTTGATACGAACTTGTGCTCCTTGAAATGATGATTCTTGTGATGTAATTATTTGTGGTTGTTGTTATGAATTTAAATTGTCAGGCGGGGTCGGGTTGCACGCCGCAACACGAAGTAATAATGTGTGGGTTGTGGTGTTAGGGATGGATTAAATTGTCAGGCAGGGTTGGGTTATGTGCCGCAACACGAAGTAATAAGGTGTGGATTGGGGTGATAAGGGTGGCTGAGGTAATAAGGATGGAATGTGATCATTATCGCTATTAAAATGAAAATCTATGAAACTCTTGCATATGGTGATGTTGAAAGGGGAAAAGGAGAGATTGTGAAACTTGTTGATTTTGGTTGTTTCTTTCCACGTGCATTGATTGATTGGTTCTATTACTGTCTCTTATCTGTGTATTGTTTGATTGTACTTGGGATAAAGTTTATTCATACATACTAGTACTATTCCACAATACTAATGTTCCTTTTGCCGGGGACGCTACATCTTTTATATAGATGTAGGTGGGTCCATAGCAGGTAGCTCTGCTCGCCGTTAGTGGTGCCTTCTCCTCATCCTTTTCAGCTGTACTGGTGAGCCCTTCTTCCTCTCGGGGCCATGTGCAGTTCATGCCATCTCCTTTTGTGTATGTTATGTATTGTAAGGTATAGCCGGGGCCTTGTTGCCGGCAAGTATTGTATATCTCCTAGTACTCTTAGGGGATCCGTAGACACTATGCGGGAGTATATATATATATTTTGGGCAGTGGTCGTATTTTATCGTAATAGTGGTCCGTATTGGCAAGTCTTGTATCTATTATGTATGTTTTGGGAAATCTAGTATAATAATGTAAGATGAGAAAAAATTGGATTTATTGTGGTAACCACACACTTTTAATCTTATCTCATTGTTTCACATAAATAATGTATGTTATGAACACGGGGTAATGCCTGGGATAGGTGAGGCAAATCCAGGTCCGCTTCGCTGAGGCCACCCAGTCGAGCGCCGATCATGTCCCTCGATTTTGGGGTGTGACACTATGCGAACATGGAGAGGTCTTCAGAAACGCGGAGGCTAGCTAGGCTAGACCTACACGAACACGGCTGGAGGGGTGCGAATGCACTGAGTTAGGGCTAAGTTGGTCTGGCCCAATGCGCTACCCTATGCGAACTCATAGGGCAAATTTTCACTCTCGCCCAGATCCTTTTATCTGAATGCGGTAGAGCAACCGCAAACACATAGAAGGAAACCAGACACAAAAATTCCGGTGTTTTGCATTTAACAACGAAACTAAGAATTTGACCCCAAAACCAAATTGAATTAAACTTTGAACTTAAAGTCCTAGAATTCGCTAACAATGCGCCGAACCGACCTATACTACTCAGAATGACACCAAATTTTGCAGGCACGTCGTAAATGACATAATGGAACTATCCCCAGTCTTGGAATTCCATTTGGAGCTCAATAACTAAAAAATACGTCCCAAACCACAATATTAACTTAAGGAAATCCTTATTTTGATATTTGGCGCCGAACCCCTCCCGGGTCATCCAAAACCCATTCCGAACATACACCTAAGTCGAAAATCATCATACGAAGCTACTGAAACAATTGAAAGTTGATTCCGAGGTCGTTTACTAAAAATGTTGACCAAAGTCAAATATGGCCTTAAAGGTCAACCTTAAGGAACCAATTGTTCCTATAGCACTCTAAACACTTCCGAATCCCGAACCACCAGTCCGCGCAAGTCATAAATCATAATAAGCCGCTATGGGAAGTTTCATTTAGAGGAACGGGGTCCGATAATGCAAAACGAGCGGCCGGGCCGTTACACAAGTACCATGCATTATTCACAAATCACTCAATTACTCTAACATAGAGGTCAATGACATTATCTTTACTTCATGAATCAAGTTCCCTCGCAGAACAAAAGAGAGTATTTCCACTCACAATAAAATTTAAGGACAATTAGGAACTTAAGATAGAAAGAATTAACTCACTCCCAGAAATAACATTCATATGCCACCAAATAAGAACCATAGGTTTGCCCGTAGTGTACTACTCTACTAATCAACATCATTCATTCATCGAGTAGGGATTTTATTTGGTTCTAATGTAGGTTGAGGGTCGGGTAGGATACATTTGGATGTAACAATGACAACATCTCCCTAAGCACTTTAATGCATACACTTACACTTTCGAACCCATACTTATGTCAAACCATACTTCACCTTTACATAAATGTATATTAACTCCCTACTTCTTTTATGCACAATTGCATCAAGAGTCACCACTATTAAGAATATTTTTCACAACAATACAACTATTTTTTTCTCAATTCAATTAGCTCTTACTTTTTCAACACAGTGCACCTTTCTCCTTATTTCATTAGTTCCACTAAAAAACCAAACCAATCACCCCACTCTTTAACTTTTACAAATTTCATGACAGTTCAAGTGCTCATGAGAGGTGGAAATGTTCAAATAGATGGTTAATTCAAACACATGGGTAAGGCTTGTAATGTGGTTGCCAAAGAAACATGATTACACAATCAAAATGGTTAACTACGATACATAAGAATTAGGCAGGTAAAAGCATATAACTGGCTCAACAACGAAATGCCTATATCACTTCCAAGACTGAACAACACCACTATTTCACTTTGCAAACACACAGGGCACGTTCTATACATCAAGTGCAATGCAAAGAATACATTGAAACCTCATACACACACTGTCACATAACTCACTAAGGATTGGACTCATCAAGACACTCTAGTCGAAGTAGTTAAGACAATTTAGGATTATACAATTTAAGGTACTTATACAAGAGTAAAAAAATTGAGCCTAAGTGTCGCAACCAAAGTACTCACTATTCTCAAAGCATAACAAAGTCAAGAGATATTGCTTCAATTCAATTCATATCATAATGAATCCTACTTTAAAAAATAATAAAACTACCTACACCAGGTTCAAACAAAATCACTGGAAAAGAACTACGACACAAAAAAAAATCAAGGGTCAATTACTACACTACCTACGAACAAAATCCTTTTTTGTCCTTTTTCTTTAGACTTAAGTCCCTCAAGAAAACTGTCCATGAGATCCATCGTCGGGAAAAATCCAATTATTTTACTTGTGTTTTTCGAACTTTTCCCCCCTAGCTTTTTCATAGCTACTAAAATATTACACAACTACTAAAACAAAAATAAGAAGTTAATATTTTTCTATATCCTACTACTAATTATCTAGAGAATTCTCCCACCCTACACTTAAAAGAATGCATTGTCCCAGTGCACAAATGAAGCAAAACAATAACGAGGGTGGACAAGAAACTTCCTGAAAGGCCAAAGGCCGAGCAATAGCGGTTATGGGGTACTCAGACTTCCTCCAGGCATGGTCGTTTTCTATGGGCACCCCATACTTAGTTCTCATCATCTAACTCGCTTTTGAACTCTTCCATGACATTGTCTCCTTTCCTTATACTCATAAAAACAAAACCAAACACTACAACAATAATAAGATAAAATTAAAAATAAAAGAAATCAGTAAAGATGGGTTGCCTCCCAAAAAGCACCATGTTTAACATCGCGGCACGAAACTGCTACTCTTCTTAGGATGGTTTCTTTCTCTTCTTCTTTCTCCCATTAAGCCTAGCCTTTGTCCCATCCGAATCTCTACAATTAACATTATCACTCTGCTCTATCCCCTTAAGTTCTACCGTAGTATCATGCACAAGTTCTAATAATGTATAGGGAGCTTAGGTGCCTTGTACACATTAAAAGTGATTTCCTCATCGCCAACTCTCATCTTAAACTTTCCTTCCCTAACATCAATTAGCGCTTCAGTAGGAGCTAAGAATGGTCGCACCAAAATAATGGGTACTTCCTTATCTGCCTCATAATCAAGGACAATAAATTAGCCAGAAGAATAAACTGTCCCACTCGAACTAACCTATCCTCAACAATTCCCTCTAGCGTAACTAGTGATCTATCAGCCAACTGCAAAGTGATTGTAGTAGGTCTAAGCATCCCCAATCCTAGTTTGTTGAACAAACGAGGATGACATCAAATTTATACTAGCCCTAAATTACACATGGCTCTACCAACTTCTTGTTTTCCAAGAGACAGAGGAATTGTGAAACACCTAGGATCCTTCAACTTAGGAGGGAGTTTAATCTGAACTTTATCATTGGACTCTTCAGTAAGTGAAACTGTTACAAACTCTGTATGTCTTCGCTTGTTTGCCACAATATCCCCGAGATACCTTGCATACCTAGGCACTTCAAGCAAAATTTCAACCAAAGGAAAACTTACACGCACTTGGCTCAAAATATCTAAGAATTTCTTGTACTTGGCATCGTCTTTTTGCTTTTGCATTTTTATGGAAACAGAGCTGGTGGCCTTGTCACAATGTCTCGATTTTATTTATTATTCTCCTCAATGGGCTTAGGAACTAATTCTCCTTCAGGTCTAGCTGTATACTTCTTTTTCTCTAGAACTTCTTCTAATTCTCTTCCATTTTTCAAGGTAACCACATTAACTTGAGCCTTTAGATTAGGATCTGTATCACTCGGGAGAGCTCCAATAGGTCTAGTATTCTGATTGTTATCCATTTGCCCAAACTGTCTCTCTAGATTTTTGAACTTTGTGCGCAATTGTTGATTCTCAGCCATAACTTTCTGATTGTCTATCAAGAGCTTTTTCATCGTGTTAGTCAAACTCTCTCCTGCTTGATGTTGAGGTTGAGGTGGATGATTTTAATTAGCTTGAGGACTAATATTCTGACTCACACCCTAAGAGAAGCTAGGATGATTCCTCCAGTTCGGATTGTATGTGATACCATATTGAGCATTTTGATTCATTGACCCTCTAGCTTGTTGCCCCACATAGTAGATTGATTCAGGATCCACGGGACATACGTCACTTGTGAGACCTTCACCACATAACTCGCAACAATCAGACATATGTTGCACATGTTGCATCTTATGTGTTTGGTGCATTGTCATTTTATTCATCTGATTTGCTAATCTTGCTATTTCTGCCCTCATTGTTGAGAAGTCATCAAGCTCGATCACACATGCTGCCATTTGGTTAAGTTCTATTCCTGGTTCCCCATCTCCTTGCCAATTATTATCATTAGCAGTGAAATTTCTTATTGGATATGGATCTCACTATACGGTCTTGCCATGCAACTACCTCTACATGCTAAGTGAAGATTCCTGCTTGATGCCTCGTCTAACCCATAAATGAAAGTGTGACCCAACACCTCATCAGCGTGACAATGGTGTAGGCAGTCTCTGAGTAGCTTCTTGTATCTTTCCCAAGCTTTTTGAAGAGTCTGACCATCTAGTTGTTGAAGCCCAAGAATGTGGCTCCTCAGCGACTTTGTCTTCTTTGTGGGAAAATACTTGATTAAGAATTTTCTTTCTAGATCATCCAATTGTGGATTGTGTTCGCGGGATCCTTTTGTAACCATTCCTTAGCTTCTTCTAGCAGTGAAAAGGGAAACAGTGTCAGCCTGACATAGTCCTTGGAAACGTTCGGATAATTGTAAGTGTCTGTGATTTCCAAGAACTTATGGATGTGTCGCTGCGGGTCTTCATGAGATAGATGCACTTATTGCCCTATGTATTGAATTAGTTGTACCATGTATTGTTTGAGTTCAAAGTGACCCGTGATATCAGGCTTCACAATCGCCAAAGTCATAAGAGTTAGATGGGGCCTTGTAGCCTCTATCACCAGACACCCTTCATTACCTGCCATCTCTATTGGCTATGGATGAACTATGATGTCCAACTCTCTTTCAATTCTAGTTCTTGATTCAACTTCCCTCCTCACTTGAGAAAGTGTTTGTTCCATCTCAGGATCAAGAGAAAGGAGAATGTTTGCGCTTCTACTGCTCCACATTCAAGAGAAGAGCCTATGTTATAGCAAATAAAACAAACTAAACATTAAAACTTGAACAAATAACGAATAAAAGCTTACATTAACTAAACAATCAATAACTAAGTCCTCGACAACGACGCAAAAAACATGTTGGCTGTCACGACCAAAAATCCTAACTTAGGTCGTGATGGCGCCCAACAGCGGGGTCAGACAAGCCAACACTCAATTTACTAAGGGTTCCTTCTTATTTGATTAAGCATTTCAACATATACTCAGTTTTTAAAAATTAAAACATAAATCGACAAGGATAATTAGCCAATTTTTAATCAAAAGCGGCCATGAGGAGGCTTGAGCCAATATATATACAGACCCGTAATCCATAACTAATATCACGTGTATAGAAGGAATTAGTGTCACAAGTCCTACGGGCATACTAACAGAATATACAAAAGATGTAATATATAGTCCCACTGTCTGAAAAAATAGACGGAAATAAGCAATAGAAACCTCATGGTGCTGCCGGAGATCGCCAGGAGAAAGAAACTCACAATGAAGTCAGGTCCGTCTATAGTCAAAATCAAGCTCCGGTCTGACAACCAGATGCACCAGTCCCGGAACCTGTACAATTAAGTACAGAAGCGTAGCATGAGTATATAAATATATATGTACCCAGTGAGTATCCCGCCTAACCTCGAAGAGGTAGTGACGAGAGGTGGACTTGACACTCACTAAGGTCCAACAGTATAATTTAACAAAATATGATTAAAAATGTAGGCATGTAAAGGCAGTGAAGTAGCAAATATATAAGGCATTGAAATCCAAGTAAGTACTGCAAATAAATAAACAATTACTAATTCACGTTCCCCCAAACATATGTCAAATCAATGTCCATGAATTTATTAACAAATAAATCATGCGCATATGGAATAAGGAAAACAGCCTGATCCATAAGATAGTCATGTCTGTGCACTGTCGAGGGTCGAACGGCCCAAACCATAAGTGCACCTTGCCATAAAGTACTCACATCTATGCACTGCCGAGGATCGAATGACCCGAACCATAATTGCATCTTTTCCATAAAGTAATCATATATATGCACTACCGAGGATCGAACGATCCGAACCATAATTGCATCTTTCAATCCGCCGTGGCGTGCGGCCCGCTCCCATAAAAGTAGGGGAAATCACACTCCGCTCGTGGAATGAAAATTGCGAAGCGGTCACATGCACACACAGTATTCCTTTTAAATTACTTTTCAATGAACAATTCTTTAAAATTTCTCAAATTCCGTGACCTCAAGGAAATAAACCGCATGTAACATTTAATTTATTAAGAATATAGTTCATTTCAAGGAAAACAAAAGTCATGATGTGGGCCTAACTATTCGGACATAATAATAACAGCTGCTACGTACGGACTCTCGTTACTTTGTACGTACGTAGCCCCCATAGTTATCACACATAGTACTTAGAACACCTACGGGGACAATTCCCTCTTACGAGGTTAGGAAGGAGACTCACCTCGTGTCGCACGTACTCCCCGGGTCAAGAATGCGCCCGAAACACTATACTCGTCACCCAAAGAACTCGAAGCTAACCAAACGTTACATAAATATATTAAATTATACTCAAAGCATGGAGTTCTCCTATTATTTAGTCAAATTCATCATTCTTGAAGAAAACCAAAAATCCAACCCGGGGCCCGCATGCTCGAATTTCAAAAATTCTCGAAGGAAACACTGACCCATAACCTAAGGATCATTAATATATAATTTTTGTATGATTTCATAGCCAATTCACGGTTAATTCTCTAAATTTTTGAAATCCCTAGGCAACTACCCAATTCCTTAATTTTTCACTAATTAGGTAGTTAAATTCCACTAGGAATTCACGCATTAACTAACTTTAGCGTAGAGTTTACTTACCTCACAGTACCTGGGTCGTGGGGCTCTTTTCCAAGCTCTCAAAATCGCCTATGGTGGAAGAAAGTGGAGTGAAAATGGGATGATCCCGCACTTAAAGAACTTACTTCCTACAAGAGTTCTGCACTTGCAACTCGACAACCGCACTTGCGGTCTCGCACCTGCGGAAAATGGGACAAGGGCCTGGGCTCGCACCTGGGGGCTGGAGTATGCACCTGCAGCTCCGCAGCTGCGGAAAAGAGCGCGCACCAGCGAGAACTGGGCAACCTATCTGGGCGTTGCACCTATGAGGCCTGGACCGCAGGAGCGGTCTTGCACGTGCGATTGGGCAACCGCACATGCGGTCACACCAGATCAGGTGCACCACCAACTGCTTCAGCTGGTTTTTTGCCTCGCTTGGTGCCCGAGCAGCACCTGGTCCCATCCGAGTCGTCGTCCAAATATACCAAAAAGTCTCAAATCATAATACGGACTCGCTTGAGCCTTTGGAACACCCGCAACAATGCTGAAACTCAAAATCCCACCTCAAAACCCCTAGAACCAAACTTAAGAAGTTTAAGTTTTCTTGACTTCAGTAACAATGAGCGCCGAACTGACCTATACTACTCGGAATGACACCAAATTTTGCAGGCAAGTTATAAATGATATAACAGAACTATTCCCGGTCTCAAAATTCCGTTCGGGCCTCGATAACACAAAAACACATTCCAAACCACAATATGAAATTAAGGAACTCTTATTTCAATATTGGGTGCCGAAACGCTCCCGGGTCATTCACTAGACTGGTTGGCCCCTCCACTAGACCTTCACTGCAGAAACTCTATTGGACCTCAATTGGCGAACCTGTCTATCAATAATAGCAACTGGCTCCTCCTCGAAGCCCAATCTCTCATCCAACTGAATAGTGCTGAAATCAACCACGTGAGAGATATCGTCGTGGTACCTACGGATCATGGATACATGAAAGACCGGATGAACTCCCTATAAACTGGGAGGTAAGGCTAGCTCATAAGAAACCTCCCCAACTAGCCTCAACACCTCGGAGGGACCTATAGACCTCGGACTCAGCTTGCGCTTCTTCCCAAACCTCATAATTTCCTTCATCGACGAGACCTTCAACAGAACCTTGTCTACCTAAATAAATGATACATCACGCGCTCTCTGATCCGCGTAACTCTTTCGTCTGGACTGTGCTGTGCAGAGCCTCTCTTGAATCAACTTCACCCTCTCCAAAGCATCCCTAACCAGGTTGGTACCATATAACTTAGCCTCGCCAGAATCAAACCACCCGATAGGGGAATAAACCACCCCGATGCTGGACTGGTAAATATTATTGTAAGCAAACTCGGCCAAAGGCAAGAACTGGTCCTACTGACCTCCGAAGTCAATCACGCATGCCTTGAGCATGTCTTCCAATATATGAACTGTCCGCTCCGACTGACCATCAGTAGGAGGGTGAAATGTTGTGCTGAGATCTATCAGGGTGCACATCTCACTATGCAATGCTCTCCATAAATGCGAGGTGAACTAAGGACCTCGATCTGATATAATGGACACCGGTACATCGTGCAACCGGACTATCTCCCGAATGTATATCTGGGCCAACCTCTCAGAAGTATAAGTAGTAGCCACTAGAATGAAATGCACCGATTTGGTCAATCTATCCACAATGGCCCAAACTGTGTTAACCTTCCGCAAAGTCCGAGGCAACCCAACCACGAAGTCCATAGTGATGCGCTCCCACTTCCACTCAGGAATGTGCATCTGCTGAACTAGGCCTCCTAGCCTTTGGTGCTCACACTTAACCTGCTGGCAGTTAAGACACCTAGTCACATACTCCACAATGTCCCTCTTCATCCACCTCGACCAGTAATGCTGCTTCAAATCACCATACATTTTCGTAGCACCAAGATGAACAGAATACCGAGAACTGTGTGCCTTCTCTAGAATCCTATCCCTCAAGCCATCAACATTAGGAACACATACACGACCCTGAAGTATCAGAACACCATCCTCCCCAATAGCAACCTCCTTGGCACCACCCCGTACCACTGTCTCCCGAAGCTCTGCTAAGCACGGATCATCAAACTGCCGGGCCTTAAAGGTCTAATCTCACTAGGTGATTGGCCAAGGACTTAATTTCCAAGGCTAGAGGTCTCTCCCCTACTGCCATATAAGCCAAGTTACCCATACTCTCCGCCTTCCTACTCAAAGTATCTACTACAATATTTGCCTTGCTCGAATGGTAAAGAATGGTGAGATCATAATCCTTCAAGAACTCAAGCCATCTGCGCTGCCTCGTATTAAGATCTCTCTGCTTGAATAAGTGCTGCAAGCTGCGGTGGTCTATATAAACCTCACAGGACACCCCATACAAGTAGTGCCCCCAAATCTTAAGTGCAAGAACAATCACCGCTATCTCCAAATCGTGCACTGGGTAATTATTCTCGTGAACCTTCAGCTAGCGCGAAGGATACGCAATAACTCTTCCTTCCTGCATCAACACACATCCCAAGCCAACGCATGAAGCGTCGCAATATATTGTGTACATCCCGGAACCGAAAGGCAATACTAGAACTGGCGCTAAAGTCAATGTCGCCTTGACCTTATGAAATCTTGCCTCACACTCGTAAGACCATCGAAACGAGGCATTCTTCTGAGTCAATATAGTCAATGGAGCTGCAATAGAAGAGAACCCCTCTAAAAATCAGCGGTAATAGCCCGCAAGGCCCAAAGAGTTCCTGATCTCTGTAGCTGAAGTAGGACGCGACCAACTCTGAACTGCCTCGATCTTATGAGGATCAACCTTGATACCCTCTACGGATATCACATGCCCCAAGAATGCTACAAAATCGAACAACAACTCACGCTTGGAGAACTTAGCATATAGCTTGTGTTCTCGCAAGTTCTGGAGCACAATTCTCAAATGCTGCTCGTGCTCCCGCAGGTTACGTGAGCAAATCAAGATGTCATCAATGAAGACAATGGCAAAGGAATCAATGTACGACCTGAATACCTTATTTATCAAGTCCATAAATGTTGTTGGGGCATTACTCATGCCAAAGGACATTACCAGGAACTCATAATGGCCATATCTCATACAAAAAGTAGTCTTCGAAACATCCGAGGCCCGAATCTTCAACTGATGGTATCCCGATTTCAAATCAATCTTTGAAAACCCATTAGCAACCTGCAACTGGTCAAAGAAATCATCGATGCGCGACAAAGGATACTTTTTCTTTATGGTGACCTTGTTCAACTGGCGGTAATCAATACACATCCTCATCGACCCATCCTTTTTCTTCACGAATAAAACTGGAGCACCCCATAGCGATACACTCAGTCTGATGTACCCCTTAGCCAACAACTCTTCAAACTGCTCCTTCAACTCTTTTAACTCTTTCGGAGCCATACCATACGGAGGGATATATATAGGCTGGGTGCTTGGAGCTAAATCAATGTAGAAATAAATATCAAGATCCGGAGGCATGCCCAGAAGATCTAAAGGAAATACATCAGCAAAATCTCGGACAACTGACACTAAATCAATCATCATATAGACTCGGCGGTGGTGTCCCGCACATAAGCAAGATAGCCCAGACAACCCTTCTTGACCATATGTCGAGCCTTCATGAATGAAATAACCCGGCGGGCTGCACTAACTGAGAAACCTCTCAACTCCAGCCTAGGAAACTGGGGCATGGCTAAAGTAATTGTCTTGGAATGGAAATAGCCAATCTATGCCTAGAATAACGTCAAAATCAACCATGTCGAACAATAAAAGGTTCGCTCTGGTCTCAAACCCATAGAAGGTGATCATACAAGACCGATAGATCCGATCTACTACCACAGGATCGACAATAAGAGTGGAAACATATATAGGAGAACCCACGGAATCACGAGGAACATCCAGGAAATGAGCGAATAATGTTGAAACATATGAATAGATGGATCCTGGATCAAATAATACTGAAGCCTCTCTACCACATATTGAGATAATACATGTGATCACGGTGTTTGAGGCCACTACATCTAATCTGGTCGGAATGGCATAAAATCTAGCTGGAGTACCGGAAAACTAAGCTCCACCAGAATGAACATGAGCCGCCTGGCCTCCCCCTTACTGGCCTCCACCTCTAGGATGACCCCTGCTGACCTGTCCTCCACCTTTAGGTGGCCAGACTGCTTGTCCCGGACCCATCGGCTGATAACCCTGTTGTATGGCCCTGCCCAACCTGGGACAATGCCTCTTCATATGACCTTGCTCCCCACATTCGTAACATCCCCCAGGTACCATAGTTTGCTGCCCCGAAGGAGAACCCTGAATGGCCGGAGGGAGATGTGAGCCCTCTGGCATAGCACTGAAGTAGGGGTCGGAGGATCTCGGATTACTGGGATAACAACTGGGTGAACTCTGAATGGTTGGAGGACGGTAGGAACGCTCTGGCACGGCGCTGAAATGAGGCCTCGCTAGAACACCTCGGGCAGGTGGTGGAGGTGCTGAATATGAAGGCCTGCTGGGCTGACTACTGCTAAAATGACCTATTGCCGTAGCTGGGGCACTGTGAAATCTCCATAGAATCTAGCCCTCTTATTCTACTGCCCCTGCTCCCTGCTCCTCGATCGATACCCCTCGATTCTGCAAGCAATCTCTACCACAGGCTGATAAGGAGTATACATCTCCACTTCTCGGGCCATGGTGGCCCTAATACCTCGATGCAACCCAGCCACAAATCTACGCACCCTCTCTGCATCAGTAGGTAGTATCATGAGTGCACGGCGAGACAACTCTGAAAATATGGCCTCATAATATGTAGCTGACATATTGTCCCTACTCTAGCTGCTCAAACTGATACCGCATCTCTTCCCTCTCAGAGGGTGGAATATATCTATCAAGAAACATCTGTGTGAACTGCTCTCAATTGACAGGAGGACAATCTGCTGGCCTGCTCAAAATATAGGACTTCCACCACCTACGAGCTCTGCCCTCCAACTGGAAGGTATTGAAATCCACTCCATGGGACTCTCGTATCCTCATGTTGTGCAGTCTGTCCCTCCACCTATACACAAAATCTTGGGAATCCTTGACACGCTCACCCCCCGAAGACTGGAGGGTGGAATCGAATCCATCTTTCCAATAACTTCTACGGATCGCCGTCTGCAACTGGTCTGGGCTCAAGTGCTGCTGCAACAGGTAGGACCCCACCCATGGGCATTGTACCTAGGGTATGATGTAATGTTGATGTCTAGCCAGCAGCCTGGGCAGTAGGGTCTGGACTCCCCTCCTTCCTGAGAAGCGGCAGGATCTGCTGGAAATAAACCAGTCTGGAACATATTGTCCATTAATATCATCATACGGCCCATGACCTCCTGGAAGCCTGGCACCGTCATGAAGTCTACTGGAGCAGAATCTGCTAGGGGCACCTTTTCCTGCTTCTCTATGATAGGGTCCTCTGGTTGTGGAACTGGAATAGCTCTGGGACGCCCTCGTCCCCTATCTCAGGCTGGTGCCCTCCCCCGGCCTCTGTCGCGGACTCGAAGAATGGGGGTAGCAGCCCCTCCCAGGTCTAGGACATCACATGCACGCGTCCTCACCATTTGTGAGAGAATAGAAGAATGAGTTTAGTAAATCATCGACTGCACGATAGAATAAGAATATAGAGAGGTTTCCTAACACCTTATAGCCTCCTAATGATAAGTACAGACGTCTCCTTACCGATCAGCAAGACTCTACTGTGTTTGCCCGGGGCTCGTGAGACTTACGTGAACCCAGCTCTCTGATACCATGTTGTCACGGCCCAAAATCCTAACTTAGGTCGTGATGGCGCCCAACAGCAGGGTCCAACAATATAGTTTAATAGAATATGATGAAAAATGTAGGCATGTACAAACAGTGAAGTAGCACATATATAAGGCACTGAAATCCAAGTAAGTACTGGAAATAAATAAAGAATTACTGCTTCACCTTCCCCCAAACATTTGTCATATCAATGTCCATGAATTTAGTAACAAATAAATCATGCATATACGGAATAAGGACAACCGGCCCGAGCCATAAGATAGACATAAGTGAACCTTGCCATAAAGTACTCAAATCAGTGCACTGCCGAGGATCGAACGGCCCGAACCATAAGTGCATCTTTGCCATAAAGTACTAATCTCTATGCATTGCCGATGATCGAACGGCCCGAACCATAAGTGCATCTTTGCCATAAAGTCCTAATCTCTATGCACTGCCGATGATCGAACGGCCCGAACCATAAGTGCATCTTTCAATCTGCCGTCGCGTACGACCCGCTCCCATAAGAGTAGGAGAAGTCACACTCCGCTCGCGGAATGTAAATTGTGAAACGGTCACATGCACACACAATATTCCTTTTAAATTACTTTTAAATGAACAATTCTTTAAAATTTCTCAAATTTCATGATCTTAGGGAAATAAGCCGCATGTAAAATTAAATTTATTAAGCATATAGTTCATTTCAAGGAAAACACAAGGCATGATGTGGGCCTAACTATCCAGACATAATAGTAATAAACGCTACGTACGGACTCATGCCACTTTGTACGTATGTAGCCCCCACATTTATCACACATAACATTTAAAACACCTACGGGGTCAAGTCTCTCTTACGAGGTTATAAAGGAGACTCACCTCGCGTCGCACCTACTCCCCAAGTCAAGAATGTGCCCGAAACTCCGAACTCGTCACCCAAAGGACTCGAAGCTAACCAAAATACGTAAATATATCAAATTATACTCAAAGCATGGAATTCTCCTATTATTTAGTCAAATTCATCATTCATGAAGAAATCCCAAAATCCAACCCCGGGCCCGCATGCTCAGATTTCAAAAATTCTCGAAGGAAACACTCACCCATAACCTAAAGATCATTAATATATGATTTTTGTATGATTTCATAGCAATTCACAGTAATTCACTAAATTTTAGAAAACCATATGTTACTACCCAATTACTTAATTTTTCACTAATCAGGTAGTTAAATTCAACTAGGAATTCATGCATTAACTAACTTTAGGGTAGAGTTTACTTACATCACAGTGGCTGGGTCGTGGGGCTGTTTTCCAAGCTCTCAAAATCTCCTATGGTGGAAGAAAATAAAGTGAAAATAGGATAATCCCGCACTTAAAGACCTTACTGCCTATAGGGGTTTCTGCACCTATCGAAAATGGGACAAGGGCCTGGGCTCGCACCTGTGGGTTGGAGTACGCACATGCGGCTCCGTACCTGCAGGAAGGAGCCCACACCTGCGAGAACAGGGAAACCTATCATGGGGTCGCACTTGCAAGGCCTGGACCGCAAGAGCGGTCTTGCACCTGCGACTGGGAAACCGCACATGTGGTCATACCAGATCAGGTGCACCAGCAACTGCTTCAGCTGATTTTTGGCCTCGTTTGGTGCCCGAGAGGCACCTGGCCCACGCGAGCCCACCCGTGCCCCTGTCCAAATATACAAACAGGTCCCAAATCATAATATAGACTCGCTCGAGCCTTCGGAACACCCGCAACAACGCTAAAACTCAAAATCACACTTCAAAACCCCTAGAACCAAACATAGGAACTTCAGGTTTTCTTGACTTTACTAACAATGCGCCGAACCGACCTATACTACTCGGAATGACACCAAATTTTTCAAGCAAGTCATAAATGACATAACGGAACTATTCCCGATCTCGTAATTCCATTCCGACCTTGATAACACAAAAACACGTCCCAAACCACAATATGAACTTAAGGAACTCTTATTTCAATATTGGGCGCCGAAACGCTCCCGGGTCATCCGAAACCCATTCCGAATATACGCCCAAGTTTGAAATCCTCATACGAAGCTACTGGAACCGTAGAAACTCGATTTCGAGGTCATTTACTAGAAATGTTCGCCGAAGTCAAACTTGGCCTTAAAGGCCAACATGAATGAACCAAGTGTTCCAATATTGCTCTAAACACTTCTGAATCCCAGACCACCTACCCCCGCAAGTCATAAATCACAATAAGAGTCTATGGGAAGTTTCATTTAGGATAACAGGGTCCGGTAACGCAAAACGACCGGTCGTGTCGTTACATTGCCGGCCCAAGTACACGCAAGTATATGTGGTCGCAAGTATAAAGTGACTCGAAAGTCGGATGTCGAACCCACAAAGACTTAGATTGAGTGTTACTAAGCAAACTAAAATAAATTAGTTGTTTAAGAGTGATATTTTTCTATTAATCTACTATTGCATAAATTAAACAAATAACAAGTAAATTATCCAGAATGCAATTATGTATGATAAGGTTTTATTTCAGAGGACATGAAAATTCCAGGGTTGTGGTTGGTTTATAAATCCTATTAAATTCAATAATTACATTCGTTAATCATGATTATCTACGGTTTCTTATTAACCAGATCGTTTATATGAAAAGCATCTTCCCACAATACTACTCGTCTGCCCATAATATATCAATCATATATTCCTATGGTACTGAGTCTATCATGAACGAATATAATATGGTATTTAATTAAGCAAGACTGTTGGGTATATTCCTATCATAACCTTGAAATCGTTCCCCGAGCCACGGGTTCAGAAACAAGCTTTCTCTAATCCTACCCTAATCTAAACACGACTTTCCCAAGTATAGCAAATATAGTAGGGTGAATTGGTAGCTACAACAATTCACAAATTAAAACTAGAATTAAAAAAACAACCATAAGGTGATAATCCTAATTAACAAAGATGTAATTAGTAAATGTTAATAATCATGTCAACCACAACCTTATAACGTAGAGTGCTTAGCCACTCATGTTCATAGTACAATTTTCCAAGTATTCTGCATAAACCAATTGCAAAGAAAAGATAAACGGATGAAGAGCTCTATGATTTCTCGTCCAAAATTTGTCCACGTGATATTCTTACCTCCGGTCGCAAAACTCCTCTAAAAAAGTTGGTTAATGACTATTTATATGTGTAGGGAAAATATCTATCCGATCTAACCAAGTCTAAAACCAAATAGGATAAAAAAATATTCCTTAAAAACCCGGAACATGCTCACCACGGACATTTCCTCGCGAGGCAAAATGCCTGGTCCACCTTGCTACACACTGTGTGCCGTAACCTCTATAGTGAACTTCAAGGCTCACTTCGCCTGCCTTCATTCCCAATTCTGTTTCGTTTTCAATTTGTTATCTTTTGAGTCTTGAATTGTTTCTTTGCCTTAACTTTGTTTCAATTGGTTGCTTTTCAAATATTAATAATTAGTCCATCATCAAATAATCACGAGCTAATCATGACATCAAAATTATTCCCATCATCAAATAATTACGAGCCATTGTTGTAGTGCATAAAATACACATAAAATCTCTACTTTGCTCCCAAATAAGTCTTCAACGTACCTACATATAAAATAGCTCAATTAATAACAAATATAATATAGTTTAGCATTAAATCCCCAAAATGTAATATAATGTAACGACCCGTCTGGTCGTTCTGAGAATTTAGCCCTGTTTCCCTTGTTTCTGCTTCATTTTATGTGGTTCAGATTCATTTATGTGTGTTGGGTCGGTTGGTTCAGGTTCAGAGTGGTCATGGTGAGCATTGAGGCAAATAGTCTGTCAAGGTAGCCTAATAGTTTAGAAAGTTAATTGAGAGTTGAGTTATTGGTGAACGACCTCGGAATGTTGATTTTATGGCTCGGATAGCTTCGTTAGGTGTTTTGGGACTTAGGAGTGTGTCCAGAATATTTTTGTGATGTCTGGTGTAGAATTAGGCATGAATTGGCGAGAGTTGGTTTTTGGGGTTTCCCAGTCGGCAGTGAAAAATAGGCTATCGAGATCGGAATGGAATTCAAGTCCATCGGAGGTGTTTTGGTTGGTTTCGGCGTAGTTGGATAAATTTGGAAGTTTCAATGTTCATAGGCTTGAATTTGATGAAATTTTTGTGTTTCGAAGGCTCGACTAAGTTTGAACTATGTTATGGGATATGTTGGTATGTTTGGTTGAGGTCTCGAAGGCCTCGGGTGTGTTTCAGGTGGTTAACGGACCAACCTTTGGCTTGAAATCTGGGCAGATTTCTGCTGGTGTGAGGTTCTTGTTTCCGTCTACTTGATCGCGTGAGGATGTTTGCGATCGCGTAGGGTAAAATAGTGAGGCAGGATTTTTGTTATACGCGGCCGCGTGGTGGAGGTTGCGATCGCGTGAGTATGAGGTTGTTGGTCAGTGCGATCGCATGGTGTTGGTTGCGATCGCGCAGAGTTAAAGGGGCGCATGAGTGAGTTGAGTCGTTGTTCTTCGCGATCGCGAGGTGTGATTTGCAATCGCGTGGGTTTATGTACTGATGAATTACGATTGCGTGAGGATGTCTGTGATTGCATAAGGTAATTTGATGGGGCAGCAGATTTGTTCTTTGCGATCGCGTACCGATGTTTGCGATCGCAGTGAAGGAATTATTTTAGCCGTGCAGAATGTTTAAAAGGCCTGATGTGCGAATTTGGTTTATATTTTCCCCATTTTTGCATGCGAGTTGAGAGCTATTTGAGAGGGATATGATGGGAAATCAAGGGAATCACTTGGAGGTAAGATATTCAACTTCACAACTCGTTTTTATGTAAATTCCTAAGTGATTAAACCATAAAAGATTTGGAATTGAGCAAAAGTTGGGGAAGAAGGGTACATGGAAAATTTATTTTTCTTTTGAGAATTTGAGTGGGCAATTGTTGTCCGATTTTGATGTTCTTGGTATGTACGGGCTGGTGGGAGGATAAGGGTTCTTGTGATGCAATTTTTATCGGATTTAAAGATGTGGGCCCGGGGCTCGAGTTTGGCCGAATTTCGAGATTCTTGTATAATTTGATAAATTTCGATTGGGTTGAGTTCCTTTGATATATATTGATAATGTTAACAGGTTTTGGCTAGATTCGGAGAAATCGATAGCCAATTTGAGGGGCAAAAGCATAGCGGACTAGTGTTGTGGCCCGGTAGAGGTAAGTAATGGTCATAAATCTTGTCCTGAGGGTATGGAACCCTGAACTGCATTATTTTCTCACTGATTTTGGAATGGCGCACATGTCGAATGACGAGTATGTGGCGTGTACTGATTTTTTTATTGGACTAGGTCCTCTCCGCGGCAACTAATGAGTTGCATATTTAGTCAAAACCTTATGTTAAATTATATTCTAAAGGTTTGTGAAATATTTGGGCTATAAGTCGTGTTTGGGGCCTCGTACCGATCTGTTTAGACCCTTTGAGGGCTTATTACTGCTGTTTTCCTCACTAATTGTTGATGATTTTACTCAGCATCATTGTGCATATTGTTTTTACTGAAACTCAGCCAGATTTACACTACATGACCATTAAAAATGATGTTTTCGGGTCGAGTACCATGTCTTACTAATTCCGCCGAGGGGCTTTTCGAGTGGTTCAACCGAGCGTGGCCGAGGGCCAAGAGTGATTGTGAGGATATGATACGCCACGAGGTGGCTTGATATTAGCGCTTGGGCTGAGGGAGCCCCTCAGGAGTCTGTACACACCCCCAGTGAGCGCACCGAGTGCGAGTGACGAGTGATTGGGAGGCATGAGTGACTATAAGGTGCTGGGTGATTGTGAGGTGTTGAGGGATTGTGAGGCATGCCCGAGGGGGTGATTATGAAACATCTGTTTTTTGTCCGAGGGGATACTATGGTTTTTCTGCATTCATTTGCATACCAAATCCTTTGTTTTATAGTTTTTGAAAATGTGCATTCTTTAAAGGACTTTTTATGAAGTTGATTTTTAAGACATGATGATTTCTTATATCTATGTTATACTACTGGAAAGTAAGGCTGTGTATATTGTGACTTGATGACATTGATTTTATGTGTTTCTTGCTGCCCAGACCTGATTTATTTTCATTACTACTAAGTTGGCGTACTCACATTACTCCTTGCATCTTGTGTGCAGATTCAGGTGTTAAGGCAGGGTGAGCTGTCTATCTGTTCCAGAGATCCTCGGAGGTTGCAAGGTGGCGGCATGCATCCGCAGTCCCGCTCCCTGTCTTGTTAAATATTATAGAATTTATTTTTGTTGAGTTGTATATTTATGTAGATGTCATGACCACTGACGCCGGGTTCTCGGGGGTTGCATTTATTATTCAGTATAGTTTTGACTATTTTTATAAATGTTTAAAGGAACTTTTATGGGGAATCAGTATAGTAAAAATGTAAAAAGGAAGCTGATTATGATTTGATTTTGGGTTTTGGATGGCCTAGTTCCATGATAGGCGCGATCACGAATGGCCTGGATTTTGGGGTCGTGATAGTTTGGTATCAGAGCGCTAGGTTACATAGGACTCTCCAGTTGTGAGTAGGTTTAGTAGAGTCTTGCGGATTGGTACGGGGGAGTCTATACTTATCTTCGAGAGGCTGCGGAACCCTTAGGAAAACTCACATTCTTAAAAAAGTTCTTGTCGTGCGAATCCATTGTATTCAGCCAAGAGCGTAACTCCTGAACTATTTCCATGTATTCGAGCGCGCCTGAGAGCGCCTGGTATCAGTTGTGCATCGATGACTTGTGGCTTCCATGGGTGAGATGTGATTTTGGCTATCCATGTATGACTACAAAGGGTATCCATGTGGTCAGTTATGTGTGGGTAGAGCTTCCAGATGCTCGAGATTTCTGTGACCATCTCTCCAGTGTTAGTTCTGCCATCAGCTTCAGGTTTTTACCGCGCGTTATGGTTGCTCGAGAGTAGGCGTTGGTTGTGTTCAGATGCATGAAGGTGTAGTGATTGCGTGATAGTTTTGATCTTCAGAAGTGTATGGAGAGATAAAAGTTGAGGTTAAGAAGGCATGGGTACCTCCTGCGGGTTGTCCCAGGGCGTGTGGTCCCTATGTAGTTCTGTAATAAGTTCTCTTATACCAGTAAAAGATATGTTATAATCGGAGTTTAGATCGCTTGTGGAAGTTGGCATGACTATGGCAATGGTGGATGCGAGATTGGAAATTGATTTGAGTATCAGATGGTTTGGGTCATATAAGCTTATGAAGGATTTAGTTGAATCCCACCATAACATGGTGGTAGTGATAATGTGTGGGCATAGTCTTGTTTGTCCTGATCCTTGGCTTTGAGCCAAGTGGGGGAGTTCGTTATTGATTAGTTGATTACATGATTATGTGTGGTATTGGTTTCAGTTCGAGGTATAGTGGTAAATCAGTTATGACCTGCAGGTATGGGGTCTGGGAATGCCTTGAGTAAGGGAAATATCTTTGATATAGGTTGTAGTGTACTTGTTGGGTAATTTGGTTCTATTGAATGATTTAGTGGAAATTGTAAAAGGTATACTGTGTGCAGTGAATGAAATTGCTTGTGATTTCAAGTGAGTGGATTACTTTCCTGTTATGTTAGTGTGGATTTTTGGTCGTCTGCGTAGTTGGGTTGTGATAGAAGAGTTCAGTCCTGATGGTTTTTTGTTGTGCAAATGGAATTCCGGATAGTTCCTGGTAATTATACCGCGGTTAAGGGTGCATATTTCTTGTGGCGTGTAGTGAGTTGTTTCTAAATGAGATCAAATGGAAATTATAGTCTAGTTGGGTACGTAGTTGCTTGTGGCTTAGAAGGGACCATGGAGTTCCCGTATTTTTCCTAGGTTGGCATGGCGTGTGCGGTATGTTGGGTGGAGTTGAATTTGCATATGTGAGGTCATGGTTCGGTTCTGGAAGGAAGATCATAAATTCTTAGGCAGCATGGGCAGTTTCAGATGACTAGGTAGATGATATCACTAATGGGTGCGACTTGATGAGGGTATATATTTCAGAAAGAGCAATGTGTTTGAATTAAGGGTACTTCATTGGTATCGCGACGCCCTATTGTTGGATCGACTATTGATATTCAAGGTTTCTTGGTGAACGGAAGAATTATAGGGGTGTTCCCCGTGGAATGCATGAGTATTTGGGATGCGTTATGTATTCGAGCGGTGGAGTTGTGATCAGATATGCTAATTCGTACGTCTCATAGACTTGGAGACTGGGAGTTCTCATAAACATCATATTGCATGTTAGTATGTACCATGATTCCGTCATTGTGAACTTTTTGGTAAGTTATCTACCTGTTACGGGTGATCAGAGTTAATTTAGTATCACTGGTAGGCTATTATGGGTACGTGTTTTGTACCGGGTCAGAATTGTTGGCTTTGAGTTTCTATTATTGAGAAAGGTACCATTTGATTGTGATTGATTTGATCATGTTCTGGAGTGCTATATGAGTTACCATTTGGTGTTGCGAGGTGTGGTGATTATTGGATATATGCACATATGGTGCGGTTCTAATTGTGCTTTATAGGTAGATGTGAGTAAGGTAAGTAATTGGGTGTTGCGAGATTGAGGAGTGTTGGTTATATACCTTCTGTTTTGGTGGCATGGTATGGTCCAGTTTCTCCCATGGTTATGGAAATGCACTTTGAGTACTTGATGTCGAATTTCAAATGGTTATTGATTTTTGGGCAAGGTGTCTTGAAATATTCCAACTGGACCAGTGGTTGGATGAGATCGCATAGTGTAGCGGAGTTATGTAGGGGTATAACCTTTGGTATCAGATTCATGTGTTTTTGATTTTTACAGTGTGTTAGGCTATTAGTATGATAAGGTGATGGTAATTGTTAATGGCAGGATAATCCTCTCGTGTGGATCTTTTATATAATTTGATTTCATTGGGGAGTTGCTCATAAGTGCACGAGTTGCACAGGTTTGGCTTCGGATTGTATCGAGTTGTCATGTCTTCAGGGTGCTTGTGATGGATGAGAGGAGGTCATTGGCCCTAGAATGAATATTTTCGGAATTTTCCACAGCATAGTTGGAAGGACTTATATCGGGAGTCGGCTTAGAAATTTGCTATAGTTCCTGTTTGGGAAGGGAGAGTTTCATGTCTGGAAGATCTGATGAATGGTTGTTAGTTCTACGTGCATCTTTCATCATCGACAGTATATGAAAGTGTTAGAGCGAGGCATTTCTTGATAAGAGGTTGTGTACCGGCATTGGGTTGTTCTGAGCAGTTATTGTGGTTAAAGAGTTATATCTATGGGTGTTTGAGTCACACGGTGTATTTTGTGATTTCATATGGGGTACATATATGGCTTGATCCAACATGTTAAGGCTTGTTCAGTTTATAATTATGGAAATTTTGATCTTATATATCATTTCAGAAGTGGGAATTTGGTTCTAAGGTTTATGGGCCAGGATTTATGCTTTATTATATGTGGTTCAACTTCATTTATGTGTGTTGGGTCGGTTCGTTCGGGTTCAGAGTGGTCATGGTGAGCATTGAGGTAATTAGTCTCTCAAGGTAGCCTAATAGTTGAGAAAGTCAACTAAGAGTTGACTTATTGGTGAACGACCTCTGTATGCAGATTTTATAGCTCAGACAGCTTCGTTAGGTGATTTGGCATTTAGGAGTGTGTTCGGAATATTTTTGTGATGTCCGGTGTAGAATTAGGCTTGAATTGGCGAGAGTTGGTTTTTGGCGATTTTCGGTCGGCAGTGGAAAATAGGCTATCGAGGTCGGAATGGAATTCCGGAAGTTTGAGCAGGTTTGTATTGTTATTTTGGGTATGTCTGCAAAATTTCAGGTCAATCGGAGGTGTTTTGGTTGGTTTCGGCGTAGTTGGCAAAATTTTGAAGTTTCAAAGTTCATAGGCTTGAATTTTCTGTAATTGCGGTGTTTTCGCGTTGTTTTTGGTGTTTCAAAGGATCGACTAAGTTTGAACGATGTTATGGGATATGTTGGTATGTTTGGTTGAGGTCCCGAGGGCGTCATGTGTGTTTCGGTTGGTTAACGGACCAACTTTTGGCTTGAAAATCTTGGTAGATTTATGCTGGTGTGAGGTTCTGGTTTCCTTCTACGCGATTGCGTGAGGATGTTTGCGATCGCTTAGGGTAAAATAGTGAGGCAGGATTTTTGTTATACGTGATCGCGTGGTGTTGTTTACTATCACGTAGAGTTAAAGGGGCGCGTGAGTGAGTTGAGTTGTTGTTCTTTGCCATCGCGTGGAGTGGTTTGCGATCGCGTGGGTTTATGTCCTGATGAATCGCGATCGCGTGAGGATGTCTGCGATCACGTAAGGTAATTTGATGCGGCAGCATATTTGTTCTTCGCGATCGCGTGCCGATGTTTGCGATCGTAGTGAAGGAATTATTTTAGATGGCATAATGTTTAAAAGGCCTGAACTGCAGATTTGGTTTATATTTTCCCCATTGTTGCATTCGAGTTGAGAGCTATTTGAGAGGGATTTGAAGGAAAATCAAGGGAATCCCTTGGAGGTAAGATTTTCAACTTCATAACTCGTTTTTATGTCAATTCCTAAGTGATTAAACCATAAAATTTCTGGAATTGAACCAAAGTTGGGGAAGAAGGGTGCATGGGAAATTTATATTTCTTTTGTGGATTTGAAAGGGCAATTATGGTCCGATTTTGATTTTCTTGGTATGTACGGACTTGTGGGAGGATAATGGTTCTTGTAATGTAATTTTTATCGGATTTCGAGACATGGGCCCGAGGCTCGAGTTTAGCCGAATTTCGAGATTCTTGTATAATTTGATAAATTTCGATTGGGTTGAGTTTCTTTGATATATATTGATAATGTTAACTGGTTTTGGCAAGATTCGAAGCAATCGGGAGCCAATTTGAAGGTAAAAAGCATAGCATACTAGTGTTGTGCCTCGGTAGAGGTATGTAATGGTCGTAAATCTTGTCCTGAGGGTATGGATCCCCGGACCGCATTATTTTCTCACTGATTTTGGAATGACGCACATGTCGGATGACGAGTATGTGGCGCATACTGATTTTTGGATTGGACTAAGTCCTCTCCACGGCAACTAATGAGTTGCATATTTGCTCAAAACCTCATGTTAAATTAAATTCTAAAGGTTTGTGAAATATTTGGGCTATAAGCTATGTTTGGGGCCTCCTGCCGATCTGCTTAGACCCTTTGAGGGCTTTTTACTGCTGTTTTCCTCACTAATTGTTGCTGATTTTACTCAACATCATTGTGCATACTGTTTTACTGAAACTCAGCCAAATTTACACTACATGAGCATTAAAATGATGTTTTCGGGACGAGTACCCTGTCTTACTAATTCGCCCGAGGGGCTTTTCGAGTGGTTCCACCGAGTGTGGCCGAGGGCCAATAGTGATTGTAAGGATATGATATGCCACGAGGTGGCTTGATATTAGCGCTTGGGCTGAAGGAGCCCCTCCGGAGGGATTGTGAGGCATGCCCGAGGGGCTGATTATGAAACATGTTTGTTTTGCCCGAAGGGCTACTATGATTTTTCTGTATTCATTCGCATACCAAATCCTTTGTTTTAAAGTTGTTAAAAATGTGCATTCTTTAAAGGACTTTTTATGAAGTTGATTTTTAAGACATGATGATTTTGTATATCTATTTTATACTACTGGAAAGTAAGGTTGTGTATATTGTGACTTGATGACATTGATTTTATGTGTTTCTTGCTGCTCATACCTGATTTATTTTCATTACTACTGAGTTGGCGTACTCACATTACTCCCTGCACCTTGTGTGCAAATTCAGGTGTTAGGGCAGGGTGCGTTGTCTATATGTTCCAGAGATCCTCGGAGGTTGCAAAGTGGGTGCATGTGTCCGCAGTCCTGATCCCTCTCTTGTTTAATATTATAGAATTTATTTTTGTTGAGTTGTATATTTATGTAGATACTCATGACCAGTGACTCCGGGTTCTCGGGGGTTACATTTATTATTCAGTATAGTTTTAACTGTTTTTATAAATGTTTAAAGGAACTTTTACGGGTAATCAGTATAGTAAAAATGTAAAAAGGAAGCTTATTATGGTTTGAGTTCTGATTTTGGCTGGCCTAGCTCCATGATAGGCCGCCATCACGACTGGCCTGAACTTTGGGGTCGTGACATATACGTAATGCACTAACAATATGGAGTTATAGCCAAACATCACATTTCTTCATTTCCTTGCTTTGTATTGTATATCTTATTGTGTATTATTTTTTCCAATACTTGAATCATTTTATGGGAATATTCATATTTAAAGTGTAGACTAAATATATTGTTGTGCTTATGTATTGAACGATTTTTAGTTATATTGAAGTGAGTTATTGTTTTTTTAATTATTCATGTTCTTTAACGTTTTCAAAGGGATTAGCTAATCCTAGGACTGGTCCATTTACTTTGAATAAATTTTGAGAAAGATAATTTTGGATTGAGAAAGATTATTTAACAAGAACTTCAGGCTTTAACCCTCACTTCATAGGTTCTACCTAGGGATAGAACTGAACTACTTGTAGCCATGTTCGGATGTGCTTAATCTCTTAATTGATTTAGGAATAATTCAATTAGGGAGTCTTGTTAGTATTCGGAAGAAGTTACTATAGAATTATTATCCAAGGCTAATTAACATAATCTTGGTCGTATTTGTATAATCGTGAAATTCATGGGATCATTACTTGAGTGTAATTCCCAATGCGTCCATGCCTGTATCCTTTGATAATTTTATTGCTTTTTAGGTTAATTTACATTTTTACATTTAGGTATAAATATTTTATCAAAACCATGTTAGTTTATATTTTTCGCATTAAGTTATAAATATATTCTTAAAACCTTTCTAAATGTTTGGCTTGGCGAATTTAGGTTGTTTAAGAAGTAAGCGTACGTGCTTTGGTCCAATCTTATGAATATTTGTGTAATTGTTTTCTTATATTTGTTTTTCTTCTTAATTATTTTATTGTTGATTTTCTTGTTTACTTTCCTAATTTTTAAAAATTGCATCACATAATGAAAATTGGTCAGATGGTAGTTATTCATACTTTGAAACCCCTGTCTTTATTGCGGAGGACCACACTCTTGGAAAAATAATTTAAATTCTCCTTGGGGTGGATTATCCACATGCTCTCAAACCCATGAGTGGAGTAGTTGTGATAAGTGTGGCAGTCAAAATGGCCATTGGGATATTTGTCCTTATTTGTCTTTCCCTTCCCCGAAGCCCCACAATGATGGTTCTACTTTTTATGATGAAAAGTATAGGGATATGGAAGTTGAAGAAGTTGAGCATGGTCAATATGGAGCGTTTAAGCTCATGATAGAATGTCTACTTAAATTAGGAAACAAAGAGCAAATTGCCTTGGAGGAGCTTTTGGAAAATAGTCTCCAAAATGATTTGGCGCTTGAAATGTTAAACTTAAAAATGTGAGAGATGCTTGAAGCATTAGAGGTCCAAAAAGACTCGAAAGTGAATTATATTAGAGGTCCAAAAAGAATCGAAAGTGAATTATAGCCAAGAACCTTCCTTAGAGGTTAAAGCCGAAAATCCTTCTTAGGCACTTGATCCAAATCAAGAAGAACTCTCAAATGCTCAAAATGAGAGGATGATGCTCATGTTGAAGGACATTCTGAAATTAAGGAGAAGCAAAACTTTGCACTTGAGTACCTGAAAGAAATTTTGACTTAAAATGGTGAGAATATCCACATTTTGGAAGATCAAATGAAAATATTAGGTGAGGCTCACTATACCCACCGACTTGAGAGTATGGAAAGAGGTCAAGAAGTGTCAAATTTTGAGGACAAAGGTGAGGTTTATGTTGATGAATCAATAATTGAACATCCACCAACCGAATTGATACTTGTTAATGATGCCGAGAAAATATGGAATTAGATTCAACCGGTGTAATTGAAAATATGGTTGAAGTTGACTCTAGTTCGGGGTAAAAAGAGGATGTCAAAATCCGAAAGAAATTGCAATTTGGAGACTTGATGCCACATTCCAAGAATATCTCAACATTGGAGTTGTGAGGTGATATGGGAATTGAACTACACGAATCAAAGAGGGATTACGAAGCAAAAAGGCAAAGGCCATACATTTTACAATTTCACGGCACAAGAGGGCAAAATGACATTCCTCACATAAAAGCCAAGAAATGCAAAATGAAGATAATAAAGTTTGGTTTGATCATCTACTTACCACCCCCCGTCGCTCCTGGTCACAAACTTGATTCCATGCTAGGTGCCCAGTTCATATCTTCCAAGTGGCGAGAAAAGTTTTAAAGTTGATTCGCGTCGTGCCACACCGTTAAATGCGCCGCTTGGCGGGAGGCAACCCATCATTTCAAAAGTTTTTAGTTGCTTTTGAAATTCCCTTTTTAGAATAGCTTAGTATATTATTTTTGACTAATCAACCAAGTTTTAGAATTTTTGGAGTTGATTTAAGCATGACGGGTTGACCGGACAACCAAAAACCAGTAGTTGTTGGAAATTGCAGAAGCACTACTTTGCGTTTGCGAATGACTTTTGCGTTCTTGAAAGATCACAAACTATTAAGCCTACACGTCTTCGAAACTTTGTCGCGTTCGCGAATTTTTGACCTTATTTTACTCTGTATGTAGCTGACTCTTCCCTCGCGAACACGAGCCTGCGTTAAGTTTAAAGAAAAAAGAAAACACTGGAAATCAACATTATTTCCCTCATGGCTCAAGAACGGTTCTTCATACTCCTTGAATCCCTAAAAATCAAATTCCCAAGTCCTTCGTGTCCATTGCAATTTTCCCTCACCATTTGCAAGGTACGTATTTTTCTCTCTTGTCTCTTAATCATCCCTCTTTCCTTGGTGTGAAACAAATGAAAAGTAACCTTGTCTTAAGGTTTTAGGGTGTAAATTTTGATTTTGTTTTAGTGAAAAATTTATGTGCTAAAATGGCTCCTTGCTGGGTGAGGTTGGTTGAGTATGAGTGTCTTTCATTGAGAAATTTTGAGCGAAATTTGTGCTAAAGTTGACTCAAAAACAATGCAAGAAAGCTATTAGAAAAAATGCCTGACAGAAGAAAGAGTACTCGACGAAGAAGATTACCTTTGCGAACGTGAGGGTAAGCTCACGTACGCAAATGCTTATTATGAGTAAATTTTTTTATTCTTCGCAAACGCGATGGCATTCAACGAACGGGAAGAGAAAAACTTGGCAGTCCCCAAAATGACAAAAAAGATAGTACTTTGCACAGCTCTACCCGGGACATTTTTTACCCATTTCTTTGGCCTGAATACTTCTTAATACTTTGTTTTAAGCGTCTGCATGAGCTTTTAACATTGTTGGTCTATATTGTATGTAATTTGGGCATAAAATGGAGTTGGAACACAATGAAATTGAGCAGAAACATGTCCTAGAAGCTCAACAAGAGGAACCCTTTGATCATGACCGATTTTTATCTGCGGAATGTGAACAAAAATGTGATGAACTATTGTCAAAAACCATCTTCAGGTAGGGAGGAAAAAACATGGAAAGGTTGAAACTAAAATGTCGTAGTTCTACACAAGATTCATAGAAAGAAGGTGGATTTGTTTTGCCGCTCAACAAAATGATGCCAACTACACAGTAGTGTTGGAATTTTTTGCAAATGCCTTGAGGACCAACTTCCGAGGAACCTTAGTTACTACTGTGTCGGGAGTGCTAGTAAATTTCAACACCGAGTTAATCAACAAAATTTATGGCCTTCCCAATGCTGATAGTGAGATCTAAAGAGACATAGAAGAAGTAGTATGAAACCAATTGTTGGTTAACAAATTGCATGATGGGGTGACCCCGAAATTGTTGACAATGCACAAGGGAGTTGATGCTCATGACTTCACTGCTGAGGCAAAGATGTGACTCTCCGTTATTTGTGCAAGGATCTTGCCTTCTACAAATGACACTGGTGTGGCACCAGAGAGGGCACTGATAATCGCTGCTACCATGGATGGACTACCCGTGAACGTGGGCGAGGGCATTGTTAGAGAAATCGAAGAAGCCGCCCATGAGAGGTCCAAGAGACTATTCTTCCCATCATTGATCACTCAGCCGTGTTATGATAATGGGGTTTTAAAATTCCCAAATAATGATGATAATGGTCTAGGAAATTCCCAAAATAATGATGGAGGCCCTGAACAACATGTTGGAAAATATGAGCCGCCGACAAGGGAAGATTGAGATGTCGCAGAGAAAGTTGAGCGAGCACGAAAAGAAAAAGAGAAAATTTCTGAACAAAATGATGGATAAGCTGAGGTTATTTTGCAGTTCAAATGACCTTGATGATGATGAGGAGGAGGAGGAGGAGGAGCTCAAATTTCCTTCCACTTCCAGCTTCGGCTAAGGCCGATTCAGGGAGCCCCTCTAACTATTATGCTCTTTATTTTTTGATATTTTGTAGTGAAGACACTTCAATGATTGTAGTTGGGCGGTGGCACACTTTATTTATATATTTATGCTTGAATTATTCCCTTGTCGGGCTTATGAGTTTGTATGGATATTCTGTGCCGTTGTCGGGCTTGTGTTGTAATTAAATAGTAGTGGATTATTCGCTATTTTTATTTTCTTTTCTTTAGTATTTCGTAGTTTATATTATTTTTATCTCTTTAGTAGTAATATACTTTTCAATAGATCTCCTTGGATTTTATTTGTGCTACAGTTCTATCCCGAGGAGTATTTTTGTGTTGAACTGGGTGACTTTTCCCTATGATGGATAGCGTGACAAATTTCTTAAGGTATTAGTCTTTTTTAGTTTTTATTTATTTATTTTTGTTAGTTTAGTAGCCAGTAGTGAATAAATTATTTATTGCGTGTGATCTTTTTTCCATAAACCAACTTGTGGCTTGTTTGGTACCAACATGATTTAAACTTTGGCATATGAAGTTTTTATCTTTAAAATGAAAAATGATTGAAGTGATAATACTTATTATGACTTTTAGGTTCTATTTTTGGCTATTTGATTCATTAAATAGTCATTTAGGACATATATGAATTTTTTTTGGTTGCCTTAGTTTTAATTGGATTTTGGATTTATGTCACTCCAGTTTGCATGTGCCATGTGTGGTGAGATTTGTTGTTATTTTTCATTATTTGTAGTCTAGAAATTTTCCGGAATGTGCTTCAAGGTGAAATCCTAGACTAACTTGGTTTAAAAACTGATGTTAGGCCTTCCTTGGACCGTTATTGTGCCTTAAATTTCCTACTCTTGCATATTTTTCCTAGTCAACCCCTTTTGAACCTTTAAAATTTTTATCAAAAATCATGTTACAAGATTTAACCCTTCGTTCTTTATTGATCTATAATTGGGCATCCTACCTCCCTAAGCACTTTGAGAGTGTAAACGCAGGCTAAAAGCCTAAGTTTGGGAGTGAAGATTGGAAAAGTTGTGGTGTGGAAGTTGCTTAAAAGGTGAAAGGTAAATAAAAAAAATGTTGTGGAATATTCCTTGATTTTTGAAAAAAAAAATATGAGCAAGAAAAAAAAGGAAGGATAAATAAAAAGTTGTGAATAGATGTAAGATTAGGTGTGGAAAGAAAAGTGAAGAAAGGATGACAAAAGTTTTTGAAGGAATTGTGCTTTAGTTGTTAAAAATTGTAGTGCTTAGGGAGGTTTTGAGTCACTCTTATCCAAATTGTACCCTACCTTAACCAAAACCTACATTACAATCCTTTATATCCTACTTGATTATGAACTATGTGGGTCTACACTAGTGAAGAAATACATGAAGGGCAAGCCTATGGCACTACTTTCTACATTTGAATATCTTTGTGTTAGAAGGATTTAAATCTTTCCATTTGATATCCAATTTGATATTCCATTTGTGTTAAAACTGAAATTTATAAGTTTGGATTATCTATTAAGTGTGAGGAACATGAAATTTTGAGTTGTGAACTTAATCCAAGCTCCAATTAGGAGAAATAAACAAGGGAAAGTTATTTGTGATAAAAAGGTAAATTTTGAACCTTTAGTGTCATGACTTGATTGCTACTTTGACTAATGTGGTGTTTGAGCACTTGAATTGAAATGAAATTTTTGAGAATTTGTTGGTGATTCACATGTTTTGAATTAATTGTTGGTACCAACTAAAGCCACTAGATTGTGTTTAATTTGAACCTTTTTGACTTGAAATATATTTGGTATGCCACTAAGCTTAATTGATGATTTTATAGAAGGATGATCTTAGTTGTTGAATTGCTTGACAAGCAATAACTTTAAGTTTGGGGGTTTGATAAGTTGGTATTTTACCAACTTATATCGTTGTTAATCTTGGATTTTTTCTATGTTTTATTGAGTAAATTGCGTGTTTAATTTCATTTACATCCCATTTAGAGATTTTATATGATTTAGAAGTGATTGTGAAGAAACCAAGTGAAAACGAATAAAAAGGAGCTAAAATGAAAACAGGAACACTGCGCAGTAAATTACCCTTCGCGAACGCGAAGGGTTAAACGCGAATGCGCAGCTTCCAGAAATAAACCTTTACGAACGTGAAGATGGATTAAACAAACGAAGGAAACAAACCTTCGCGAACGCGAAGAAGACATGGGCTGAAAAAATTACGTAGTTCTGGAGTTTCACATTTTTTACCACAAACGATTTAATACACGACGTAGCTCATTTATAAAGAGATATTTGTCTTAATGTTCATGTCATGACCCCAAATATAAACTAGTCATGATGGCGCCTATCTTGGAACTAGGCCAGCCAAATTAACACTCAAAACGTAAAGAATCTTTCATTTATATCATTACTAAACTGATAATCCATAAAGGTTTCGTTTATTCATTTTCAAAACAGATAAAGCTACACCGAATGTTAAATACAAACCCAAGATCCCGGAGTCACTGGTCATGAGCATCTAACAAAAATATACAAGTCTAGAACATAAGCTTTATAATAATAAGAGGCAGAAAGCAGGGCTGCGGACGCGTGCAACTACCTCAAAAATCTCCGAGAAATCCCTGAGGCAGGTAAGCAGCTCACACTACCCTAGCACCTAAATCAGCACACAAGGTGCAAGGAGTAATGTGAGTACGCCAATTCACTAGTGCATCACATATAGACAAAACAAGAAATAAAAGTAAGGTGCAAGAATCTCCCTGATCCAAGTAGCTTCGCCATCCTTTCCATTAGTTTTACTTTCCATGCTCCTTCGAGCAACCGCTTGAATCACTTTATGCCTCCACTTTGAACTTATGAATTGGATCCCAAGTTTTGAATCTGCTCTATGATCATGCTCTTGGGGTGGTGGAACAAATCTGCCTTGCCCAATAAAACAATGTAATAACCCGTGCTTCTTGGCCATTATATGGGATGTGTACTGCCGACTTTATGGAAAGAAGAATTCCAGAATGTAGGCATCTTGTGCTTTATCCCTTAACTCCTCAGGTTGTTTGGGTGACTCTATTTTCATATCATCATCCAAACACAATGTGAAAAAATTGTTTGAGTGTGTACCAACATACTCAATACTAATGACACTAGATTCAACAAAATATGTATCATCAATATCCCTGGTTAACACCAGTATCTTTTCTACCACATCGACATCCTCTGATTTCAGTTCCAACCTGGGTGGTTCTTCGACAGATGACCTGGCCGGCGGGATCTCTCTTTACTCTACGTATAGTGACTCAAACTCGAGAACCTTTGGCCATACCCCTTTTACATCAAGTGCTAACACCCAATCTGCCAGTTATTCACCATTCATATCATCTAGATCCATTAAACATTCAGTAACAGGGTCCCCAAGAATCAGGGATGCATCGTCTTATTCCGGGATCACGTTCACATCGTCAATAAGAGAGAATTTGGCGAACTCACTTCGTCTCCTCATAGACTTCTGCATGTTGAGCGTGATTTCCTCATCATTGAGCCTCATCTTCAGTTCACCAGTCTCATAATCGATAAGGGGTCTGCATGTGGCAAATAATGGCCTTCCCAAGATTATGAGAATTTCCTCATCCACTTTACAATCTAGTATCACAAAATCAGCAGGGAACACAAACTTTCCCACTTGCAGCAATACATCGTCCAGAATACCCGATGGTCTCTTCACCGTCCTATCAGCAAGTTGCAGCAGCATGGAGGTGGGCCTGGCTCTACCAATCCCTAGTCTTTTATATATGGCCAGCGGCATCAGATTAATGCTGGCTCCCAAGTCACACAGAGCTTTGGCGAAAGCTAAGTTGCCAATGGTACAAGGAATTGTAAAACTCCCTGGGTCAGACAACTTTTCAGCAATAGGGCGCGTCACCACCGCACTACAAGTCTGAGTAAGGGTGACAGTAGCCAGATCTTGGAAGTCAAATTTTCTGGACATCAAGTCCTTCATCATTTTAGCGTAACCAGGAATTTCCTTCAACGCATCAATCAATGGGATATTTACCTGTATTTTCTTTAGCATGTCCAAGAACTTTTTGTACTGTTCATCCTTTTGGTATTTTGCCAGCCTCTAAGGGAATGGAGCTGGCGGTCTCTTTTTCCCAGTGATTTGGGATTTTTCTTTCTCAGCCACCCCTTCAACTACCGGCTCCTAGGCTATCTCCACTTATTTTTCAGTCTCACTATGTGCACTGGGTTCTCCTTGAGTAGGTTGCACTATTACCTTGGTCAAGTTTGTTGAATCATCAAGTTCAATCAGCTTGGGTACCAGTGTCTCAGCCTGCCTGCTTTCACGAGTTCTCTCCTGTTCGAAGTTTAAGTCTCTGCCACTGCGGAGAGTCACTGCCATCAGCTGCCTTGGGCCCTGGTCCATAGGATTTACTTGAGTATTTGCAGGTAAAGTTCCAGGAGGACGATTGTTCACTGCCATAGATATCTGGCCCGACTGTACTTCAATAGTTTTAATAGCTGCATCATGTACATCTACTCTCTCACTGATTTTGGCATTTGACCCAATAACCTGCTGCATCATGGCTTCAAACCTGGAAAACCCATCTTCTTGCCTTCGCCCCTGTTGATGCTGAGGAGGGTAGTATGCTTGTTGTTGATTCTGATGGTTATTACCTTGTGGCCTCTTGTACGGTGCTGCTTTACCTTGTTGTCCCCTGACACCCATATTTCCATTGTTCTGCTGTTGGTGGGGTGGTCTATATAGTTGAACTTACTGACCCCGGTTCTGCCCTCTTTGTCTCTTGCATCCATGATTCGACACATAATTCATATTTTATGGATAAAGAGGGTGATGAAATTCTGCATTCCAGTGATTACTAAGTGGTTGACTAATGCAAGATGTGCATAAGCCCCCATTGATTGTGTCTACGATGTGGTCCTGCTGCTTTTGTCCTGATTCCACCACCTTCTTAGTAAGTATACTCATATGTGTTGTCAAAGTGGCCAGATTCTCTACAATAGTATTAGATTGATCGAATGGCACTGAGTGAACTATAGGAGTAATGGGTGCTTTCCTTGTTGTCCATCCTGAATTCTGTGCCATTTTATCAAGTAAGATTTGAGTTTCTCTCCACATTTTTCTCAAGAATGCTCCACCAGCCGAAGCATCAACATTTTCTTTAACAGTATCAGCCAAACCCATATAAAAATGCTGTCCTAACATCTGCTCTGGAATACCATGATGTGGACAGATAACCAGCATCCCCTTAAATCGTTCCCATGTCTCTTGCAATGTTTCAACTGGTTTCTGTCTGAAGCTCAAGATTTGATCGATTTGTTGGGCAGTCTTGTTAGGTGGATGAAACTTTTTCACGGATTGTTTAACTAACTCCTCCCATGTGGTAATGGAATTTATGGGGAGTGAGTTTAGCCAAGTCTGTGTAGCTCCAGTCACTGAGAATGGAAACAACAACAGTTTTATTGCCTCTTGGGTGACGTTTGGCTGCCTCTGTGTTTTTCAAATTGACGGGAAGTTTTTCAAATGCTGCTGGGGGTCTTCGATGTATGACCCTGAGAATAGTCCCTTGTTTTGCAATAAGTGCAGCATATTATTTGTTATCTGGAAGGACTCGGCCTGTATCTGATGGACTAGTATCACAGTGGCCAAATTCTTAACTGTGGGTTGTGCCCAGTCATATAAAGGAGCCTCTGCCCCTATTTGAGCGACTGGGTCTACCACATCATCCCCATTATTGTTCGTGTTGTTTTGGTCTTCCATGGAGGGTTCAATTTGTTCAATTGGTGGTTGCTGTTTGCTTTTCCGGTTGGTCCGGTTTAGGGCCTTGAAAACTTTCTCGGGGTCTGATAAGGCTTTGACTACTTCACCAGTTCTCGATGAGTTTCTAGGCATGCACCTGCAACATATTAGTAAACGTTAAACTTTCAATGTATAAACGAAAATTTGAAGAAAATTGACTATATTTCAGAAGTTTGTATTTCTTCCATCTCAATTGATAACACCATTAAGTCCCCGGAAACGGCGCAAAAATTATATCACGCTCAACTATGTCTAATAAAATACTAAGAGGGCGTTGCAAATATAATTCGTGGTATTATGCTCAGAGTCGATCCCACATGGAATTAACATATCAATCACGTCTTTAGAATATGCAACTTTTACTCAATCAATTCTCTCAAGACTTTTTGAATATAAATTGGTGATGTTTTACTAGTTATACTGACAATAATAATAACTAACGATTACTAACAATGTGTTGTAAACAATTATGATAAAGGTCTAAGGCTATGGTTGCCACCGTTGGTGAACTTACTTCTCTGATATTTCATATAACTTGATTAATTATCTCTATCAATCATGAACACTCTATCTACCATAAGTCTCTCTCAAGTAATTATAATAATTTACTAGACGCACTCTCTCAATTTACGCTCGCTAGATTGCATTACAGTTCACTTTAGATTGCACCCGAATTATCGTTATTTCTAATCCGACTTCTAAACCCTCGGTTATGACTTTCGTCTATACTCTGGGATTGGTGTTGTTAAAACAATTACCTAAATATGCACTCTCTCTCAAGTAGGTACATACTAAATAGGCACAGCTAATTGATGACCCTTCACATAACTACAACAAGAACGCAGTTGAACAAATAGAGATGAACAATCAACCAAAATATATTAATATCACCATAAGTTTATCCCCCAACGGGTTCCACCAAAACCCTAGATTAAGAAAATTATCTACTCATATTCTTAAGAATAAATTGTAAAATAACTTGCATAATTGAACTACAAAATAATAAATAAAAGTTATAAAAATCAATATTTACTTCACTGAGTATTAATCCACAGGTTTTTCTTCACTTCAATGGATTCTTCCCCAAACTTGTGTTTTTTGGGTCTAATTTATATGTTTGGGACAAACCCTAAACGTGTAGGAGACTTCTATTCAAACCGGGAAACACTTAAAATCTTCAAAACTCGGATTAGACCAGACCAGGGACCTGGCTTTATGGCCCAAACGCCTGGATAAAGTCAGGCCAGGCCTGGCCTTAAGGTTCAAATGCCTGGATAACGCCAGGCCAGGCCTGGCTTTAAGGCTCAAACGCCTGGATAAAGACAGGTGCACTCCTCTTCGTCTCTTGAGCGTATTTTCAACGTTTATGCATCCATTTAGCTCGGCTTCCATCTCCAATTCACCTACACATGAAATAGACTCTATTATGCACATACAAAGTGTATTTTTATCATTAACGCACATAAAATGTAAGGCATATAACGTATTAAACCATGAATTCTAGCCACACATCAGCCGTTAAAATATGGTGAGATATGGGCTAAAAATTGCGAAGACCTCTATTTAAACACTATGCCCAAGCATTTTTCCTTAATCGCGATCGCGGAAAGACCCTTGCGATCGCAAAGAACAACTTTGTTGGCTCCTGAAATAACACTACGCGAACGCTCCCCTCATCATGCGAATGTGATGCTCTGCACCTAACTCCTATGCCATCGCGAACCACTGACCACGTTTGCAATGAACAAACGTGTGGCCCTAGTTTAGGTCTACTTAACCTTACACGAACGTGACCTAAACCCCATGCATTCGTGATGCCTCACAAAATCAATCATCGTGATCGCAACCCCTATTACACGAACACGAAGAACTATCTTGACGGTCTCCACAAATTCTCTACGCGATCGTGAGCCTCTTTATGCGATCGCGAAGAAGAAACCTCTACAACAGAACATAAGAAAAATCTGCAACTCTCAAAGCCACGAACTTGGTCCGATAACCTCCCAAAACTCACCCGACGCCCTCAGACCTCGACCAAACATGCCAACACATACCATAACCTCACTCAAACTTAGTCGAGCCTTTGAAGAACTCAAAACAATGCCAAAACACCAATTTCACCTCGGATTCAATCCTAAGAGTTTTCAACTTTCTGAAATTCACCAACGATGCCGAAACTAACCAAACCTCGTCCGAATGACCTGGAAATTTACACACACACCCAAAATAACACTATGAACCTGTTCCAACTTTCAGAATCCCATTCCGACCGGATAGTGAATTTTCCACTGCTGACCAGAATTTGCCAAAACTCAATTTTGCCAATTCAAGCCCAATTCTACTCCGGACCTCAAATTAACGTTCCGAACACACTCCTAAGTCCCAAATCACCCAAAAAGCTATATAAACCATTGAATCCACATTCTGCGGTTATTTACCCAATAGTCAACTTCCACTTGACTTTTCTAACCATAAGGTCAACTTAAGAAACTAGGTGTCTCATTTCTTACCATGACCACTCCGAACCCGAACCAACCGATCCAACACAACATAAATAGGCTAAGCGACACATAATAAAGTAGAAGTAGGGGAAATGGGGTTAAACTTCTCGGGACGACCGATCGACTCAGTACAATTTAGTCTCTTGAATAGAAAACACAAGTTTTGGAGCTAGGGTTCTCGTACACACACTTGGGTCTTGATGATTTGAAGCTTTTGGTTGAGAATTTCTTACCCATTTATGTTCATTTCTTCATTTTCTTGCTTTAAATTGTATGTCTAAGTGTGTAGTATTTTTTCCAACACTTGAATCTTGTTTATGGGAATATTCATATTTAAAGTGTGGATTAAATATCTTGTTTTGCTTTATTGAACGATTTTCAGTTATATTGAAGTGAGTTATTGTTTCTTTAATTTTTCTTGTTCTTTAATATTTCCAAAGGGATTAGCTAACCCTACGACTTGCTCATTTACTTCCAATTAATTTTGGGAAAGATAATTTGGGTTGGGAAAGATTAGTTAATAGGAACTTGAGGCTTTAACCCTCACTTTATAGATTCTACTCAGGGTTAGGATTGAACTAATGTAGCCATATCCGGGTGTGCTTAATCTCTTAATTGTTTTAAGGATAATTCAATTAGTAAGTCTTGTTAGTATTTGGTTGAAGCTAATATAGAATTATTACCTGAAGCTAGTTAACATAAACTCGCTCATATTTGTACAATCGTGAATATTCATTGGATCGTTACTTGGTAATTCCCAATGCATCCATTTAATTGCTTTCTAGGTTAGTTCTTATTTTCTCATTTAGTTATAAATATTTTCTCAAAATCTTTTTAAGTGTTTGACTTAGCATAAAAAGTGATAATTCGCTTACACTCCTAATCGCCTACATGTTTTTCTCTGTGGAGTTCGACCATGACTTATAGTTGGGTAAATTATATTGCACGCGACCGTATCCATTTACTTTTTAGTAATAGATTTTGACGTCATCAAATGTCCTATTTCGATTAGGAGAAGGTGGTTTTTTCTGGGAATATTCCTACTTGGTACAAATATATGGAAAACTATTATTTTTTGTACCTTTGACACATAATCGACCTAAGGAAGCTAAGGAAGAGTTGGATGAGTAAAAGCACGAGGATTTCATCATTCCTTCCTAACTCAAGACCTGAGTTTAGATTGAATTTGTCTTTTCCTATATTTTAAATATATTTGTGATGAATTACTCCATGTCTATGGAGTAGTTCCCTTTAAGAATTGATGGATTTGGTGTATTTATATTTTTTTTTATGGAGGATAAATCTATTTTTATGTATTGAAGTGTTTTTGGATAATTTAATTATTGCATCTATATTCACTTGTTCATGTAATTCTGAGAGACATAATTATGATATCTTTGCATTATATTGTTGGTTGAGTTCATTAATTCTTCTTAATAATCGAAAGAGGATAGTTGAATCATTGATTAAACCTTATTAGGAGGACAATCAATAGATTTCTCCTAAAGACCAACCCACTACGCATTGTTGCATATCTTCACCGAGCTTAGATTGGTTCATCTCGTGAGGTTGATACTTAATCGAGAGAAGAGTTTCTACTACACGTTTGAACTAATATTTGATTGAATTCGAGAGACTCACTTGAACATTAGAAGCGAACTATCTAGAGTTAGATCCCAAACAATTATCTTTCACCTATCCTATCAAAAACCTATCTTCTCTCATTGATATCTTTCTTTTCATATTCTTTGTTTCAATCGTCAATAATTTAGGTTGTTAGTTAATTTTAGTTAGAAATCATATAATTCTCAATTTTTTATTATCTTGGATAGCAATCAAACTAGAAACTACGAAAATACTTTTTAACTCCAATCCATGTGTATGCAATATTATACTCTACTATATTTGATTAGCAAGCATAATTTTAAGGGGTATTTTGCGCTCGTCAAATTTGGTATCATCGTCGGGGATTGGTATTCAATAGTGTTTGAAATAAAATTGGTGCTAATTCAGGAATTAGGCTGTAACGACCCGACTGGTCACTTTGAGAGTATTAGCCTGATCCCCTATTTACTGCTTCCCCCATATCTTTTTCTGTTCATGTGACTTTCTGGGAGGCACTATTTGTGGTTTCAGTGTGATTTGGGACACTTAGTCTTTAAAACAGAAGTTTGAGTTCTATGATTTTCATCGTAGTCGGAACTGCGTGAAGACCACTCCGAAATGGAGTTCGTTTGGTTCCTTTAGTTATGTTGGGGTTATTTTTGACTTAGGAGAGTTTCCGGATTGCTTTTTTGAAGGTTTGTTGCCGAATTAGGCTTGAAATAGGAAAAGATGAAGTTTTGGAAAGTTTCACTAGAAGTGGTCTTTTTGATATCGGGTCAGATTCCTATTCGGAAGTTGGAGTAGGTCTGTGGCTTGCCTAACCTTGTATGGGGTAATCCCTTTAGGTTTTGATACTGTTGTGATACTTCGGTGATTTGTGAGCTTCGTGCACGCAAGGTGACGAGTGCATACACATGAAAATTGTTGTAAAATCCAATTTTTCACTAAGTAGTAGCCTGTTACACGTTAATCGGGTTATACTAGCATGTGTAGTTATCCTGTTTAGCCTAGTTTTCACATGTCTATGTGTCTAAAAATCTTAGTAGAAATCTGTGCAGTCTGTTTAGTTTAATTCCTTCTTTTACTTGATTTGTAGCAACCATAGCTGTAGAATTCTTGTTGTTAATTTATTCTCCACTGGTTTGAGCCGTGTGTTTACTTTTGGGACTATGAGGCGGTACCCCAGGAGATCCCCCTGTATATTTACTTTTGGGACTACAAGGTAGTACCTCGGAAGATCCCCTTGCATATTTACTTTTGGGACTATAAGGCGGTACCTCGGGAGACCCCCCTGCATATTTACTTTCGAGACTACGAGGTAGTAACTCGGGAGATCTCCTTGCTTATTTACTTTTGGAACTATGATACGGTATCTCTGGAGATCCCTTGTTGATTATATAGTTTTCGGACGACGCTATGTCAGGAGCACCTCCATTGTAATTTCATTGTGATGTGTTGTTATTTATCTCTGAATCCTTTCTATTAAATTCTCCGTCTTTATTCATTTACTTTTATCATCTATCTTATTATTATATCCCAATAGGGCCCGGAACTGACCTCATCACTACTCCACCGAGGTTAGGCTTGGTATTTACCGGTACCGTTGTGGTGTGCTCGTGCTACTCCTCTGTACATGTTTTGTGTGCAGATCCAGGTGCTTCTTATCAACCCACTATTAGCTAAGAGTTCTTGCTGCTATAGACTTCAAGGTTTATCTGCTACGTCCGCAGACCTCAGAGTCCCCTTCTATTTTCTTATTTCCGTACTTTTTTAAACTCTGGTGTATATAGATGTTAGTTTTTCTTATGTAGCTTGTGACTTATGACTATCCGAGTTTTTGGAAAATATTTTGTATACTCGAGTGTTTGGTTTTGTATGTCGAGCGGCATATTATCAGTTATTTATTTATCTGCTGCAGTTTAGTTGCTAAATTATGCTCTTATTTTCGTTTTTCGCAATTTATTAGGCTTACCTAGTCGTAGAGACTAGGTGGCGTCACAATGTCTTACGAAGGGATAATTGGATCGTGATAGATTGGTATTAGAGCTCTAGGTTCATAGGTGTCATTAGTCACAAGCCGGTTTATTAGAGTCTTGCGTATCGGTACAAAAACGTTTGTAATTATCTTCAAGATGATATGGAACTATTAGGAAAAATTACACTTATTTGATTCCTAGTCGTGCGAAATTGTTGACTTCAGAATTCTAAACCTATGTCTTATATTTTATCACAGATGGTGAGTGCACGTATAGACGGGTCTGATGACCAGGCACCCGCGCCCCAAGCTAGAGCCGCAAGAAACTGGGCCCTGGGTCGAGCACCTCCACGTGGTATAGCCAGAGCACCTGCATGAGCCCCAATATCTCCAGCTAGATGGCAGGCCCCTGAGGTACTTGTTACTGCACCATCCCTCCAGGAGACTGTAGCCCAGTTTCTGAGCATGTTCAGTACCTTAGCTCAGGTGGTATTGATTCCACTTGGTCCTGCCACATCTTAGGCCGGGGGAGCAGTACAGACTACTGCTACACGTACCCGAGAGCAGCGGGTTCAGGTCGACCAGGCTCTAATAATTAGACCGATGCAGCAGTAGGTCCAGTTCAACATGAGGTTAGGGCACTAATTTCTAAGGCGTAACAGCTCAGACTTGAGAGGTACAAGAAGTACCACCCTCCTACCTTTAGTGGATTGGCGTAAGAACATTCCTAGGGTTTTCTTGAAGAGTGTCACTGTATTCTTCGTACTATGGATGCACAGAGTCGAGTGGGGTTTATTTTAGTACATTCCATCTTACAAGAGAATACTATTAGTGATGGCGTGCTTATGAGTTGAGTAGTCTGACTGAGGCAGCTTTACTAACATGGACTCAATTATCGGACATGTTCTTAAGGGAGTATGTTCCCTAGAGTCTTAGAGACACATGGCGTGTGGAGTTTGAGCAGTTGAGCCAGGGTAGTGATTTGACTCGACATGCACCAGCCTTGGTTGCTACAATTTGAGAGAGGGTCGGTCGCTTTATCGAGGGACTCCACCCCAGTATCAGGCTTAGCATGGCCCAGGAATTTGAGATGGATATTTCCTACCAGCAGGTTGTGCGTATTGCTAGGAGATTGAAGGGTATGCTTGCTCGGGAGACAGGGAGAGGAGAGCGAGGCCAAGAGGTCTCGAGAGTCTGGCACATATAGTTGTACTCCTTCCCCAACTGTAGTTTGTCATGGTAGGGGTTATGTTAGTCGCCCCGTTCATTCAGCACTTCTAGCCGCCAGTGGTATTCCAGCCCCTTCTAGGCCCCAAGAGCCTTATTTTGCACCGCCAGTATCTTGTGCACCTCCTGCATGGGCTGATTTTAGCGGCCAGTCTAGCAGACCAGGCTTGAGCCAGTCACTGTAGCCACGCCCTGTGAGAGCTTGTTTTGAATATGGCGACACTTGCCATATCGTGAGGGATTTTCCTAAAACATAGGAGGGATGCACCTCCACAGACTTCTCAGTCACCGTGTGCTCCACCGGGTCCTCAGGCTATGATTACATCGCCATTTATTCCTATGTGTCATCTTATTTTTCTCCGTATTTGGGCATGGCCCGTGATTCTTTGAGTTCCCTTGCTTATGCGTCTACACCTGTGGGAGTTTCTACTGTCGTGGGTTGTGTGTATCAGTCGTGTTTGGTGGTTCTTAGTTGTTTTGAGACTAGAGTCGACATATTATTGCTCGGTTTAGTAGATTTTGATATTATTTTTGGCATGGACTGGTTGTTGCCTCACTATGCTATTCTTGATTGTCACACTAAGACCGTGAAGCTAGCAATGCCAGGATTACCGTTAATATAGTTGATAGGTACCTCAGAGTTTAATCCCAGCAGAGTTATTTCATTCCTTAAATTTCATCCAATGGTTGAGAAGGGGTGTGATAGATATATAGCTTATGCGAGAGATGTCAGTACTGATACTCCTACAGTTGCGCCAGTTCCAGCAGTAAGGGACTTTCCGTATGTGATTTTAGCTGATCTTCTAGGCATGCTGCCCAACAGAGATATCTACTTTGGCATTGATTTGTTGTCAGGCACTCAACCCATCTCTATTCCTCCATATCGTATGGCTCCTCCTGAGTTGAAGTAATTGAAGGAGCAGTTCAGGGAGTTTCTTGCTAAGGGTTTCGTTCGGCCCAGTGTGTCACCTTGGGATGCTCCGGTCTTATTTGTGAAGAAGAAGGATGGTTCTATGCATATGTGCATTGGTTATCGCTAGTTGAACAAAGTTACATTGAAGAACATGTATTTGTTACCTCGTATTGATGACCTATTTAATAAGTTACAGGATGTCAGGGTGTTTTACAAGATTAACTTACGTTCATGCTATTATCAGTTGAATATTCAGGAGCCATATATCCCAAAGAATACTTTCACAACTCGGTATGGACACTACGAATTCCTTGTGATGTCACTTGGGCTGACCAATGCCCCAAAAACTTTTATGCAGTTGATGCACAGTGTGTTCCATCCCTATTTTGAATCATTCATCGTTGTGTTTATTGAAGATATTTTGGTGTACTCCCAGACTCGAGAGGATCATGAGCAGCACCTGAAGGTGCATGAAAAGAACTACCATGTACATGACCTTGAGTTAGCAGCTATTTTTCATGACTTGAGGATTTGGCGGCATTATTTGTACGGTGTCCCTTGCGAGATCTTTACCGATCACTGGACTTTGCAGCACCTGTTAATCTTAACTTGGATCAGCGGAGGTGCTTGGAGATACATAAGGATTATGATATTACCATTTTGTACCATCTCGGGAAGGTCAATGTGGTGGCCGATGCCTTGAATCACCGGGCGGAGAGTTTGGGGAGGTTAGCATATCTACTAGCAGCAGATAGGCCATTGGCATTGGATGTTCAGGCCTTAGCCAACCAGCTTGTTAGATTGATATTTCTGATCCGAGTCGAGTGTTGGATTGTGTGATCTCTCAGTCTTCTCTTTATGATCGTATCTGGGAGCGTCAGTACGATGACCCCCTTCTGCTTGTTCTTAAGGACATGGTTCAGCACGGCGATGCTAAAGCATTCAATAATGTAGATGATGGTGCATTGAGGATGCAGGGCAAGCTATGTGTGCCTAATGTAGATGGTTTGCATGAGTTTATTCTCCAGGAGGCTCATAGTTCATGGTACTCCATTCATCTGGGTGCCGCGAAGATGTATTAGGAATTGAGGCAGCATTACTAGTGGAGGAAAATGAAGAAGGACATAGAGGAATATGTAGCTCGGCATCAAAAATTCCAGCAGGTTATGAGTATCGGTGACTAGGTGGATTGATTTAGAAGTTAGAGATTCGAGAGTGGAAATGGGAGCAATATCACTATAGATTTCGTTTTAAGGCTTCCACGGGCTCAGCAGAAGTTTGATGCCGTTTGGGTGATTATGGATAGGTTGACCAAGTCAGCCCATTTCATTCATGTGATGAGTACGTATTCTTCCGAGCAGCTTGCTCGAGTTTATATCCGCGAGATCGTCAGGCTTCATGGTGTACCAGTATCAACCATCTTTGATCGACGTAAGCAGTTCACATCATGGTTCTGGAGGGTAGTACAACATGAGTTAGGTACTCGAGTTGAGTTGGGCAGAACATTTCACCCTCAAACGGACGGACAGTCTGAGCGCACTATTTAGATATTAGAGGATATGCTCTGTACATGTGTGATGGAGTTTAGAGATTCTTGGGATTAGATTTTCCAAACTCACGTAGTTTGCCTACAACGACAGTTATTATCTAACATTCAGATGGAACCATACGAGGCTCTGTATGGTAGGCGGTGTCAGTCTCCAGTGGGTTGGTTTGAGTCGGGCCAAGCTAAGATATTGGGTACAGACTTGGTTCAGGATGCTCTAGAGAAGGTTTAGGTGATTTAGGATCGACTTTGCACAGCCTAGTCTAGACATAAGAGTTATGTGGATCGGAAGGTTCATAATGTTGCATTCATGTTTGGAGAGTAGTCCTGTTCCGGGTGTCACCCATGAAGCGTGTTAAGAGGTTCGAAAAGAAGTGCAAGCTGAGCCCAAGGTTTATTGGCCAATTCGCGGTGTTGCGATATTTTGGGGAGGTTGATTATGAGCTTTCCTTGCCTCCCAGTCTAGCAAGAGTCCATCCGGTATTTCATGTTTCTATGCTCTTGAAGTATCACGACGATCTATCTCATTTTTTATATTTAAGGTCAGTCCAGTTAGACAAGGATTTATCTTATGTTGAGGAGCCTGTGGCTATTTTGGACATGCAAGTGCGGAATCTGAGGTCAAAGAACATTGCTTCAGTGATGGTTCAGTGGAGGAATAAGTGATACGCTCAAATTACACTTTAAAATAGTGTAAGCGGTCAATTGTCAAATATAATAACCCAACTAGGTTGGGGTCGAATCCCACAGAGAACAATATGCAGGCGATTAGGAATATGAGAGAATTATCACTTATCGTGCAATGCTACAAATATGAATGCATCGGGAATTACACTCAAGTAACGATGCAATGTATTTCACGATTTTACAAACACGGGCGAGTTTATATTAATTAGCCACATATAATAATTCTTGATTAGCTTCTCCCAAAGACTAACAAGACTTACTAATTGAATTATTCCTAACCAAATTAAGAGATTAAGCACACTCGGATATGGCTACAAGTAGTTCAATCCTATTCCTGGGTAGAATCTATGAAATGAGGGTTAAAACCTCAAGTTCTTATTAATTAATCTTTCCCAACCCCAAATTATCTTTTCCAAAATGAATTCGGAGTTAATGGGCGAATCCTAGGGTTAGCCAATCCCTTTGGAAACATTAAAAATAAGAATAATTAAAGAAAGAATAACTTACTTAATACAAGATGAAAAATCATTCAATACATAAGCACAACAAGATATTTAATCAAAACATTAAACATGAATATTTCCATAAACAATATTGGGTGTTGGAAATAAATACTACACAGTTTCAATACAAAGCAAGGAAATGAAGAAATAAACATAAATGGATAAGAAATCCTTAACCACAAGCATGAAATCTTCAAAACCCAAGTGTGCGAGCAAACCCTAGCTTCAAAACTTGTTCTCTATTGTCTTCGAGATTCAAAATATGCTAAAACAATGCCAAAGATACTGAAAATATCGGATAGGTCAACTATATGTGGGTTTGGGATTGGGAAAATGTAATTTTACAAATTTGTCCATGTCTGATGCCCGTTGTCCGCTCCTGCGGACAAATCCTCGCAGGTGTGACTCCGCAGATGCGGATTCCACATCGCAGGTGCGATTCCAAGTGACATTATTCTTTTCTGCAGATGCGGACCAAACTACCGCACGTGCGGTTCTTAAGGTGCAGATACCACGTCGCAGGTGCGGCCTCAGTACAATTGGGTCAGCTTCGTAGGTGCGGAACACTACTTCGCTGCGATGTTTCACCAGTGACCAAAAGCTCACAGGTGTGGAATCACTGAGCTTTTTGTGTTTTTTCCACCAATTTGTGCTCAATTCCTCTTCTATTCAATGCCAATCACTTCTTGGAATCATTTCCGTGAAAGTCGAACAATACACACAATAAACGACCTCATTTTATCATTAAAGGATAAAAAATCTAGTAAAAAAGAGCTCAAATTAGTGGTAAAATCACCACTCATCAACACCCCAACTTAAAGATTTTGCTTGTCCTCAAGCAAATCAAAACCAACAACTTAATGAGGTTCTACAATTTAAATCACTAGTCGTATTGCTATCATTTACAAATCACATTCTCCAACTAAGCATTATACTTATGGATTTGGTTGGTACTAATAATTAGCCTCAAGTATGCATCTCACCCGAATAACTCCCTCATTAAAAAAAATACTTGAAGAAGTGCAAGGGGGTTTCAAAATAATCAAGTGACAAGAATAAGTCTCAAGGAGTGACTCAAAAGAATTGGTCTACTACATATGGTCAACTCATTCATTTACGAATATATCAATTTCACCAATCCATCATAATTCAAGTTCCCTCACAAGAAAGAAAGTCCCAAAATCACCATATTTACACGAACAACACGAGGGACAAATTCACAAAGACACTCACTCTCACAAAGAATTTCAAGTGTTACAACATATCATGCGATAGGCTTGCCCTTAGTTTAATTCATCGACTTTTCAAGAACATTTGGTTGGAGATCCCATAAGGACTTTTTAAGCTTGCAATGTAGGCTTGGGGAAGTGCCGGATAAACATTTGGGTACAAGTGACTGCACCCTCCTTGAACACTACTCACATTTTTCTTTCTTGTTGCCCTTTATTTCTTTTCAAACCCCATAGCCCTCATTGGCTCCTAGTTACCAACATCGAACCACCTTAAATACCTCTCTAATTTTCTTTAAGGCTCAATATTTATATATATACAAATATTTCCTTTTCTTTACTTTTTTTTTTTCTTACATTTAACTTTTGGAGCTTGAATAATTTCATGTGAACACTTTGAGGTATAGGTTCCTACACTCTATATACAAGGCTTTCCGAGAGGTATAGGTTCCTACACTCAATTTCGAACTTGACACCACACCTCCCCCCCCCCCCTCCCCCAACTAAGGCTTTTAGCCTCATTCTCAATGTTCAAGGAGGGACAAGTTCAAAAGAGGCAATTATTTTATAAAATGGGAAAGGTTTGTAATGAGGTAACCAAAGAAAAGGTTAAAGCCTCAAATAGGGTAACTAATGATAATATTTATGCAATGGTAAGCTTGAAAGGTAAAAGAGGTTTTTCAAATAACACAAAGAATGCCTAAGGTCATTTCTCCAACCAACTGTAATTATCATTAGCATTGAAAGACCAACTGGGAAAGTTCTAGATGATGGAGTAAACACAAGAATTATTTATATAAACTCTAACATACATAGCGTATGAACTAGTCAAGATGGATCAAGTTCACTTCTTAATATGTCACGACCAAAAATACTAACTCAAGTCGTGATTGCGCCCAACGCCGGGGTTAGGCAAGCCCACACTTAAATTATTACGGATTCTTCCCATACTTGATTATACAAACCAACACGTGCCAGGTTTTAAAGTTCAAAACATTAATTGAAAAAGATAGTAAGCCATTTTTAACCAAGAGCAGTCGTAAAGGGGAGTGAACCAATATAGATATATACAGACTTGCAAACTATAATAACCACCACGTGTGTGCCAGGAACTAGTGTCACAAGTTCTACAGGTATACTAACAGAATATACAAAAGATATAATATACAGTCCCACCGTCTGAAGGGAATAGACAGGAAGTAACCAAAAGAAAACTCCATGGTGCTGTCGAGAATCGTCAGGAGAAGAATCTCACCATGAAGTCAGGTCCAACTATGATCAGAACCGAGATCCAGCCTAATAATCAGATGCACCAGCCTCATAACCTGTACAATTAAGTACAGAAGCGTAGCATGAGTACATAAACAAATATGTACCCAGTGAGTATCTCGCCTAACCTCGAAGAAGTAGTGATGAGAGGTCAACTTGGCACTCACTAAGGTCCAACTTAATGATTAGCAAGATATAATATCAGTAATAGACATACAATGATAATAAAATAAGTAAACATTTAAAATAACAGTAATTCAAATAAATACTAGAAGTAAATATACCATTTCTACTTCATTATTCTTTTCTTTCCTTTAAAAATATATTTGACCACTCAAAATCCATAAAAGAATCCTTAACAATTTAACATGCACATACAGGATAAGGACAACTGGTCTGAACCATCATAATGATCATTTTTGTGCACTTCTCAGGGTCGAACGACCCGAACCATAATATATATCTTTCAATATCGCTGTGGCATACTGCCCGCTCCCATGAGAGTGGGGGAAATAAAACTCCGCTCGCGGAATGTAAATTGCGAAGCGGTCACATGCACATACAATCCACACATTTATTCTTTATAAATTACTTTTCGTGAACATTTACTTAAAATTACTTAAATTCCCTGATTTCAGGGAAACAAGCCGCATGTAACATTAATTCACTAAGCATATAGTTCATTTCAAGGGAAAAAATAAGGCATGGTATATGCCTAACTACCAGGATATAACAATAAGAGTCGCTACATACGGACTCTCATCACTTTGCGCGTACGTAGCCCCCAAAACATTAGCACGTAGTCATTTAAAGCACCTAGGGGGACAGTTCCCTCTAACAAGGTTAGAATGGAGACTCACCTCGTGTCGAACCTACTTTCCGGGTCAAGAACGCGGCCGAAACTCCAAACTCGACACCCACGGACTCGAAACTAGCCAAATGTTATACAAATATATCAATTTATACTCAAAACATGAAATTCTTCCACTACTTAGCCAAATTCATCATTCTTTAAGAAATCCTAAAATCCAACCCCGGGTACGCATGCTCGAATTCCAAAAATTCTCGAAGGAAACACTCACCCATAGCCTAAGGATCATTAATACATGATTTTTACTTTATTTCATAGCTAATTGACTGGTAATTTTCCACATTTTCGAAAGCCATAGGTTACTAACCCAAATCCGTAGTTTTTCACTAATTAGGTAGTTAATTTAGCATGTAATCCATGCATGAAACTAATATTATGGTAGAATTTACTTAGCTTCAATAACTAGGTCGTTTGCCCCTCTTGAATGCTGAAAATCGTCCCAAGGAAGAAGAAGAAGATGAGGGAAATGAATTAAATCCCGCTATAAAAACACACTGCCCAGTGGTCTCCTCTATGCGTTCGCAGCCTGGGCAGTGCGATCGCAGAGTTTTAAACGAACAGGCCCTCATGGGCCTTCTATGCGAACGTGGAGAGAGCCCTGCGAACGCACATGGTAAGGAGTAGTTGGGCTGGCCCAAGGCTGGGCTCTTGTGCGAACGCGGGTAGAGTGTGCGATCGCATTGAGTCAAGAGCCCAACCCATTGCGATCGCGGTGTCTTTTGTGCGAACGCACAGGGCATTCACCACCCCTGCCCAGTTCCTTCTTTGCAAGCACAGTGACACCTCCGCGATCGCATAGAAGGAAACAAGACCTGGAATTTCTGGTGTTTTGAAATTAGCTCCAAGGGGTCCGAAACTCACCCAAGCCACTCGGGACCCCATCAAAAGGCACTGGCAAGTCTCTATTCATGATACAAACTCGCTTGAATTTTTGGAAAGTGAAAAACAACAATGAAACTAAGAATTCGACCCCAAAACCAAATTGAATCAAACTTTGAACTTAAAGTTCTAGAATTCACTAACAATGCGCCGAACCGACCTATACTACTCGGAATGACACAAAATTTTGCAGGCAAGTCATAAATTACATAAAAATATTATTCCTGGTCTCTGAATTCCGTTCGGACTTCGATAACACAAAAACATGCCCAAAACCACAATATTAAATTAACGAAATTCTTATTTCGATAGTGGGCACCAAAGCGCTCCCGGGTCATCCCAAACACATTCCGAACATACGCCCAAGTCCGAAATCATCATACTAAGCTAACAAAAATGTCGAAACTCGATTTCGAGCTCGTTTTCTCAATATGTCGACATACAGACTAATTTTGTTAGTACCAAATAATCAAAAAGTCTCCACCTAGAAAAACAAGACTAATTCCCTTAAGGAAGTTGTCACGCCATCTATCATAGGGAAAATTCACCCGGTATACTACAAAAATGTTTTTTGGGAAAGAACCGTAGCATAAAATAACCCAAGGAAATACTACCATAGAGATAAAAATAAAATAACAAAACTACGTAAGACAATACTAAAAAAAAAGCAACTAATACTAAAGAAGAAACAATAATACAAACTAAAAGCTGCAAAAGAAAATAATTAAAGAAAGAAACATAAAAATAGACTAATCACACAAAGCTCAACAAGTGCACACTACATTACAAAATAATCTCGGCAAGGGCACACAATATCCATACAATATCGAAGCCCGAAAGTAACATCCACAAAGTCATAGTATAAATACAATATGCTCCTAAACCTACCCCCAACTAAAAATATTGCAGTATCCCCACTGCACAATATCAAAAGTAAAGAAAAATAGTTTGAGGGTCTCCCTGAGGTCTGCATCAAACTAGCAAACTGCATGAGAAAAGGCTAATCAATGCTGCTGAGAACTCTTGCCACTAGCATCCTCCTCCTCCTCATCATCATCATCCTCAGTATTTGTCATGAACGAGTATTCCCCGCTATCCTCAGCATCCTCAACTGGTATCCGCCTGCTCGGATGTCCCCACTTGAAGATTGCTTTGATTCCTCTCCACATTCTGATCATGAATTAGCTCTTCTTTTTGTTTTTTTCTTTTTCCTTGTCAAAGGTTGACTTAAGGTCAACATGCGCCTTGGCCAAATTGGTATAGGAGGTATCGAGGAGGGAAACAGATGCTGCCATCTTAGCCTGCGCATCTACGTATGCCTGCATCTCACTTCTGGAGAAATAGTCGGGCAGAGGCTAGGAGTGTGAGGGCCCACTAGGGAGCTGTGACACTAACTCCCGATTGGATGCAAGCTGGGAGTTAATCTCCCCAAAAGTCCCCTCAGCTGGAGGAGTCTGTGAGGAGGATCCGGATCCGGCAGTAGTGTGGTGACCTTCCTCTTCTTTCTTTTCACTACACTACCCTCACCCGTTACTCTTAAAAGGGTGGAAGGGTTTGTCAGCGGGTAGCCAATGATTAGTGTTGTGCTTCTCAACCTCTGCCCGCCTGCACAATTGTGTAATCAAGGAAGGAAACATTAGCTCTGCACTATTGTGAAGAAAATACTGTTGCAGCTCCATCAAGATATAATAGCCCACATTCACCGGGATGCCATCCAGAAGGCAAGAAATGATCACAGCTATGGTATAAGAAACGCCTGAGACATTCCCACATGGTGACACCCTGTTACAAAAGATATAGAGACATATCTTAGCCTCGGCTGTTAATTGGATTGAATTCAATCCCTTCTCTGCGATCGCACTGAGTCAGGAGCCCAATGCGCCGAACTGACCTACAACAAAGAAACTAAGAATTTTACCCCAAAACCAAATTGAATCAAACTTTGAACTTAAAGTTCTAGAATTCAGTAACAATGCGCCGAACTGACCTATGCTATTTGGAACGACACAAAATTTTTCATGCAAGTCATAAATTACATAACGATACTATTCCTGGTCTTGGAATTCCGTTCGGACCTCGATAAAACAAAAAAATGTCCAAACCCACAATATTAACTTAAGGAAATTCTTATTTTGATATTGTGCACCAAAGCGCTCCCGGGTCATCCCAAACCCATTCCGAACATACGCCCAAGTCTGAAATAATCATACAAACCTAATAAAAACGTTGAAACTCGATTTCGAGGTCGTTTGCTCAATATGTTGACATAGGGACTAATTTTGTTAGTACCAAATAATCCAAAAGTCTCCACCTAGAAAAACAAGACTAATTCCCTTAAGAAAGTTGTCACGCCATCTACCATAAGGAAAATTCATCCGGTTTACTACAAAAATGTTCCTTGGGAAAGAACCGTAGCATAAAATAACCCAAGGATATACTACCATAGAGATAAAAATAAAATAACAAAACAACAAAAGAGAATACTAAAATAAAAGCAACTAATACTAAAGAAGAAAAAATAATACAAATTAAAAGCTGCAAAAGAAAATAATTAAAGAAAGAAACATAAAAATAGACTAATCACACCAAGCTCAACAAGTGCACATGACATTACAAAATAAGCCCGGCAAGGGCACAAAAAATTCATACAATATCGAAGCCCGGAAATTCACATCCACAAAGTCACAGTATAAATACAATATGCTCCTAAAGCCACCCCAACTAAAAATATTGTAGTATCCCCATTGAACAATATCCAAAGTAAAGAAAAATAGTTTGAGGGTCTCCTTGAGGTCTGCATCAAACTAGCAGACTGAGGGAGAAAAGGCTAATCCGTGCTGCTGAGAACTCTCGCCCTTAGAATCCTCATCATCATCATCATCATCCTCAGTATCTGTCATGAACGAGTATTCACCGCTATCCTCAGCATCCTCAACTGGTATCCTCCTGTTCGGCTATCCCCACTTGAAGATTGCTTTGATTTCTCTCCACATTCTGATCATGAATTAGCTCTTCTTTTTGTTTTTCTCTTTTTCCTTGTCAAAGGCTGACTTAAGGTCAACATGCGCCTTGGCCAAATTGGTATAGGAGGTATCGAGGAGGGCAAGAGATGCTGCCATCTTAGCCCGCGCATCTAAGTATGCCTGCATCTCACTTCTGGAGAAATAGTCGGGCAGAGGCTGGGAGTGTGAGGGCGCACTAGGTAGCGGTGACACTAACTCCCGAATGGATGCGAACTGCGAGTTAATCTCCCCAAACGTTCCCTCAGCTAGAGGAGTCTATGAGGAGGATCCGGATCCGGCAGTAGTGGTGGTGACCTTCCTCTTCTTGCTTTTCGCTGCACTACCCTCACCCGTTACTCTTAACGGGTGGAAGGGTTTGTCAGCGGGAAACCAATGATTTGTGTTGTCCTCCTCAACCTCTGCCCGCCTACACAATTTTGTAATCAGAGGATATAGAGACATATCTTAGCCTCAGCTGTGAAGTTGATTGAATTCAATCCCTTCTCTCCGATCGCATTGAGTCAGGAGCCCAACCCATCGCGATCGCAGTGCCTTTTGTAAGAACGCACAAGGCATTCACCATCCCTGCCCAGTTCCTTCTTTGCGAACACAGTGACACCTCCGCGATTGCAGAGAAGGAAACCAAACCTGGAATTTCTGGTGTTTTGAAATTAGCTCCGAGGGGTCTAAAACTCACCCGATCCCCTTACGGCCCCATCCAAAGGCACTGGCAAGTCTGTATTCATGATACATGCTCGCTCAAATTTTTGGAACGTGAAAAACAACAAAGAAACTAAGAATTTTACCCCAAAACCAAATTGAATCAAACTTTGAACTTAAAGTTATAGAATTCAGTAACAATGCGCCGAACTGACCTATGCTATTCGGAACGACACAAAATTTTGCAAGCAAGTCATAAATTACATAACGAAACTATTCCTGGTCTTGGAATTCCGTTCGGACCTCGATAAAACAAAAAATGTCCAAACCCACAATATTAACTTAAGGAATTCTTATTTCGATAGTGTGCACCAAAGCGCTCTCGGGTCATCCCAAACCCATTCCGAACATACGCCCAAGTCCGAAATAATCATACAAATCTAATAAAAACGTTGAAACTCGATTTCGAGGTCGTTTGCTCAATATGTTGACATAGGGACTAATTTTGTTAGTACCAAATAATCCAAAAGTCTCCACCTAGAAAAACAAGACTAATTCCCTTGAGAAAGTTGTCACGCCATCTACCATAAGGAAAATTCACCCGGTTTACTACAAAAATGTTCCTTGGGAAAGAACCGTAGCATAAAATAACCCAAGGAAATACTACCATAGAAATAAAAATAAAATAACAAAACTACGAAAGAGAATACTAAAATAAAAGCAACTAATACTAAAGAAGAAAAAATAATACAAACTAAAAGCTGCAAAATAAAATAATTAAAGAAAGAAACTTAAAAATAGACTAATCACACCAAGCTCAACAAGTGCACATGACATTACAAAATAAGCCCGGCAAGGGCACAAAAAATTCATACAATATCGAAGCCCGGAAAGTCACATCCACAAAGTCACAGTATAAATACAATATGCTCCTAAAGCCACCCCAGCTAAAAATATTGTAGTATCCCCACTGAACAATATCCAAAGTAAAGAAAAATAGTTTGAGGGTCTCCTTGAGGTCTGCATCAAACTAGCAGACTGCAGGAGAAAAGGCTAATCAGTGCTGCTGAGAACTCTCGCCCTTAGCATCCTCATCATCATCATCATCATCCTCAGTATCTGTCATAAACGATTATTCCCCGCTGTCCTCAGCATCCTCAACTGGTATCCGCCTGCTCGGCTATCCCCACTTGAAGATTGCTTTGATTCCTCTCCACATTCTGATCATGAATTAGCTCTTCTTTTTGTTTTTCTCTTTTTCCTTGGAAAAGGCTGACTTAAGGTCAACATGCGCCTTGGCCAAATTGGTATAGGAGGTATCGAGAAGGGCAACAGATGCTGCCATCTTAGCCCGCACATCTAAGTATGCCTGCATCTCACTTCTGGAGAAATAGTCGGGCAGAGGCTGGGAGTGTGAGGGCCCACTAGGGAGCGGTGACACTAACTCCTGAATGGATGCAAAGTACGAGTTAATCTCCCCAAATGTTCCCTCAGCTGGAGGAGTCTGTGAGGAGGATCCGGATCCGGTAGTAGTGGTGGTGACCTTCCTCTTCTTGCTTTTCACTGCACTACCCTCACCCGTTACTCTTAACGGGTGGAAGGGTTTGTCAACAGGCAACCAATGAATAGTGTTGTGCTCCTCAACCTCTGCCCGCCTACACAATTGTGTAATCAAGGAAGGAAACATTAGTTCTGCACTATTGTCAAGCAAATACTGCTGCAGCTCCATCAAGGTATAATAGCCCACATTCACCGGGATGCCATCCAGAAGGCAAGCAATGATCACGGCTATGGTATAAGACACGTCTGAGACGTTCCCACATGGTGACACCCTGTTACAGAGGATATAGAGACATATCTTAGCCTCAGCTGTGAAATCGATTGAATTCAATCCCTTCTCTGCAATCGCACTGAGTCAAGAGCCCAACCCATCGCGATCGCAGTGCCTTTTGTGAGAACGCACTGGGCATTCACCACCCCTGCCCAGTTCCTTCTTTGCAAACACAGTGACACCTCCGCGACTGCAGAGAAGGAAACAAGACCTAGAATTTCTGGTGTTTTGAAATTAGCTCAGAGGGTCCGAAACTCACCCGAGCCCCTCAGGGCCCATCCAAAGGCACTCGCAAGTCTGTATTCATGATACAGGCTCGCTTGAATTTTCGTAACGTGAAAAATAACAACGAAACTAAGAATTTGACCCCAAAACAAAATTGAATCAATCTTTGAACTTAAAGTTCTAGAATTCAGTAACAATGCGCCGAATTGACCTATACTATTCGGAATGACATAAAATTTTGCAAGCAAGTCATAAATAACATAACGAACCTATTCGTGGTCTTGGAATTCCGTTCGGACGTCAATAACACAAAAAAATTTCCAAACCCACAATATTAACTTAAGGAAATTCTTATTTCGATAGTGTGCACCAAAGCGCTCCCGGGTCATCCCAAACCCATTCCGAACATACGCCCAAGTCCGAAATAATCATACGAAGCTAACAAAAACGTCGAAACTCGATTTCGAGGTCGTTTGCTCAATATGTTGACATAGGGACTAATTTTGTTAATACCAAATAATCCAAAAGTCTCCACCGAGAAAAACAAGACTAATTCTCTTAAGAAAGTTGTCACGCCATCTATCATAGGGAAAATTCACCTGGTTTACTACAAAGATGTTCCTTGGGAAAGAACCGTGGCATAAAATAACCCAAGAAAAAATTACCACAGAGATAAAAATAAAATAACAAAACTACGAAAGAGAATACTAAAATAAAAGCAACTAATACTAAAGAAGAAAAAATAATACAAACTAGAAGCTACAAAAGAAAATAATTAAACAAAGAAACGTAAAAATAGACTAATCACACCAAGCTCAACAAGTGCACATGACATTACAAAATAAGCCCGGCAAGGGCACACAATATCCATACAATATCGAAGCCCGGAAGGTCACATCCAAAAAGTCATAGTATAAATACAATATGCTCCTAAATCCACCCCCAACTAAAAATATTGCAGTATCCCCACTGCACAATATCAAAAGTAAAGAAAAATAGGTCAAGGGTCTCCCTGAGGTCTGCATCAAACTAGCAGATTGCAGGAGAAAAGGCTAATCAATGCTGCTGACAACTCTCGCCATTAGCATCCTCATCATCATCATCATCATCCTCAATATCTGTCATGAACGAGTATTTCCCGCTATCCTCAGCATCCTCAACTGCTATCCGCCTGCTCGCCTGTCCCCACTTGAAGATTGCTTTCATTCCTCTCCACATTCTGATAATGACTTAGCTCTTTTTTTTGTTTTTCTCTTTTTCCTTGTCAAATACTGAGTTAAGGTTAACATGCGCCTTGGCCAAATTGGTATAGGAGGTATCGAGGAGGGAAACAGATGTTGCCATCTTAGCCCGCGCATCTAAGTATGCCTGCATCTCACTTCTGGAGAAATAGTCGGGCAGAGGCTGGGAGTGTGAGGGCCCACTAGGGAGCGGTGACCCTAACTCCCGAATGGATGCAAACTGGGAGTTAATCTCCCCAAACGTTCCCTCAGCTGGAGGAGTCTGTGAGGAGGATCCGGATCCGGCAGTAGTGGTGGTGACCTTCCTCTTATGGATTTTCACTGCACTACCCTCACCCGTTACTCTTAATGGGTGGAAGGGTTTGTCAGCGGGCAGCCAATGATTAGTGTTGTGCTCCTCAACCTCTGCCCGCCTACACAATTGTGTAATCAAGGAAGGAAACATTAGCTCTGCACTATTGTCAAGCAAATATTGCTGCAGCTCCATCAAATTATAATAGCCCACATTCACCAGGATGCCATCCAGAAGGCAAGCAATGATCACGTCTATGGTATAAGACATGTCTGAGAAATTCTCACATGGTGACACCCTGTTACAGAGGATATAGAGACATATCTTAGCCTCGGCTGTGAAGTAGATTGAATTCAACCCCTTCTCTGCGATCTTACTGAGTCAGGATCCCAACCCATCACTACCGCAGTGCCTTTTGTGAGAACGCACAGGGAATTCACCACCCCTGCCCAGTTCCTTCTTTGCGAACACAGTGACACCTCCGCGATTGCAGAGAAGGAAACTATACCTGAAATTTCCGGTGTTTTGAAATTAGCTCTGAGGGGTCCGAAACTCACCCGAGCCCCTCAGGGCCCCATCCAAAGGCACTGGCAAGTCTGTATTCATGATACAGGCTTGCTAGAATTTTCGGAACGTGAAAAAAAACAACGAAACTAAGAATTGGACCCCAAAACCAAATTGAATCAAACTTTGAACTTAAAGTTCTGGAATTCAGTAACAATCCGCCGAATTAACCAATACTATTCGGAATGACAAAAATTTTTGCAAGAAAGTCATAAATTACATAACGAAACTATTCCTCGTCTTGGAATTCTGTTCGGACCTTGATAACAGAAAAACATGTCCAAACCCACAATATTAACTTAAGGAAATTCTTATTTCGATAGTGTGCACCAAAGCGCTCCCGGGTCATTCCAAAATCATTCCGAACATATGCCCAAGTCCGAAATAATCATACGAAGCTAACAAAAAGGTCAAAACTCGATTTCGAGGTCGTTTGCTTAATATGTTGACATAGGGACTAATTTTGTAACTACCAAATAATCTAAAAGTCTCCACCTAGAAAAACAAGACTAATTCCCTTAAGAAAGTTGTCACGCCATCTATCATAGGGAAAATTCACCCCGTTTACTTCAAAAATGTTCCTTGGGAAAGAACCGTAGCATAAAAAAAACCCAACGAAATACTACCATAGAGATAAAAATAAAATAACAAAACTAAGAAAGATAATACTAAAATAAAATCAACTATTCTCTTAAGAAAAATAGTTTGAGGGTCATCCTGAGGTTTGCATCAAACTAGCACACTGCAGGAGAAAAGGCTAATCAGTGCTGTTGAGAACTCTCGCCATTAGCATCCTCATCATCATCATAATCCTCAGCATCTGTCATGAACTAGTATTCCCCGCTATCCTCAGCATCCTCAACTGGTATCCGCCTGCTCGGCTTTCCCCACTTGAAGATTGCTTTGATTCCTCTCCACATTCTGATCATGAATTAGCTCTTCTTTTTGTTTTTCTCTTTTTCCTTGTCAAAGGCTGACATAAGGTCAACATGCGCCTTGGACAAATTGGTATAGGAGGTATCGAGCAGGGAAACAGATGCTGCCATCTTACTTATGGAGAAATATTCGGGCAGAGGGTGGAAGTGTGAGGGCCCACTAGGGAGCTGTGACACTAACTCCCGACTGGATGCAAGCTGGGAGTTCATCTCCCCAAAAGTTCCCTCAGCTGGAGGAGTCTGTGAGGAGGATCCGGATCCGGCAGTAGTGGTGGTGACCTTCCTCTTTTTTCTTTTCACTGCACTACCCTCGCCCGTTAATCTTAACGGGTGGAAGGGTTTGTCAGCGGGCAGCCAATGATTAGTGTTGCGCTCCTCAATCTCTGCCGACCTGCACAATTGTGTAATCAAGGAAGGAAACATTAGCTCTGCACTATTGTCAAGCAAATACTACTGCAGCTCCATCAAGATATAATAGCCCACATTCATCGGGATGCCATCCAGAAGGCAAGTAATGATCACAGCAATGGTGTAAGACAAGTCTGAGTGGCTCGAGTGGATGGTTAGGAATCTCGAGGGCATCATTGATCTCTTCCCGCACGAACTTCACTATTTTGCCTATAATCATAAGTTGTGGGTCGGCGAAGTTTGTACGCTCGAGGTTTCTGTAAAACTCGCAAACCCACTCCTCGTTGACCTTGCAAGGAGTTAGAATGAATCATGACCATCTAAAGGATTGTAAACGATTATAGAAATCCGGAAGTAACTCGGCCAATTTATCCTCCGCAATCCATTTCTCGAGCACTAAAATCTTGGTGAGAAGGTTGTCATAATACCGGCGATGACAGTCAGCAGACATGAAACTGTCATTGTCGAATTGTTCCTCAGCTTCATCCTCAATTTCATGGTTGTATGGGACATTTATGCTCATGTTCGGGGTCCATTTTTAGCTCCAAGTACCTTAAAAAATCGAAACGAAGTTAGTCAAGCACTAGAATCTTGTTAAGCAAGTTAAAACACTACAATTAGGCCAAAGAACCAAGTTGAACGCGCCCGGGAGGGGTCAGTTGCAAGGCTACTGTAAATTGGCAATCTTCCCAATTTTCGCACCTGCATAAGATTAACTGCAGATGCGGTCCCACATCTGCGGTTTTGCTGAGGATGCCCAAAAATCGCACCTGCATAACAGTAAACGCAGGTGCGGATCCGGATCTGCGGCACATTTATCGCATCTGCGGAATTCGTCCAAGGCTTCAACTGCCCATAAACTTTTTTTTTACTATTTTCAATTGGTCATGATTTTTAGCAACTAATATGTACTCAATACTTCCAAATTAGTATACCAAGTTGACTTCTAACTCCATTAACAAAGAATTTTAGGTACTTTTCTCACAATTTTCTTTTTGACAAATTATGGAACACTTTGCAGGCAGTTAACAATTGCTTATTCTTAAAATAATTTTGGTACTCGGATTTCCCACTATTTTGTTTTCATTTTCAGTACACATTATCCTACTCTCAACCAAATTCCTCACCCTAGTATTAAGCCTAAATCAGAGGGGGTCTTGGTAATAGAGGGAGGTAGCCATGAAAGGCGTGAGAAAAGAAAAAGAAAAGAAATAGAGCAGGTGAAGAAGAAGAACAAGAGAGTGCAACCAAGAGAAAATACTTATGTAGTCTTGTGTAGGATCGAGCCTTGCGTGAGAGATAAGAGGAAAAATAAATTTATTTTTCTTTGAGTTTTAGGGCTAAACAAATTGTCCTGATGAAATGAAGGTTGGGATTTTACTTGCATGAATTTTTGCACTTGCGGAACTTAAGGCGCTTCTGTGATCTCGCTTCTGCGGTTATTGAACATTATCTACGGTACCATCCGCACCTGCAATCTTGAAGTCGCTTCTGCGAAGGCGCACCTTTAGATTTCTTTACCGCAGGTGCGGAAGTCCCTTGGTTCAGTAAGGCATTTATGGGTAGCCATTGTTTTGGTACATTCCCGCTCCCAATAATTTGCAAACATAGCTCGAACAAATCTAAAACTTGGCAGATTAGTGCAGAATAATGTACTAAGCTATTCTAAAAAAGAAAATTTCAAAAATGACCAAAATTTTTTAAAACTATGGGTTTCCTCCCACCAAGAACAGCATTTAACGTCGTGGCACGATGCAAGTCAACTTTATCACTTTTCTCGCCACTTGGATAAATATGAACCTGGCACCTAGCTTGGAATCATGCTTGTGACCACGAGCGGTGGGGGGTGGTAAGTAGATGACCATGCCAAGCATTAAATTCTTCATTTTGCACTTCTTGGTTTTCATGTGAGCAATGTCATTTTGCTTTCTTGTTCTTTCAAGTTGTAGAATGTATGGTCTTGGTCCTTCCTCCTTGCAATCCTTCATTGATTCGTGTAGTTCAACTTCCATATCACCACACAATTCCAATGTTGAAAAATGCTTGGAATGTGACTTCAAACCTCTAACTTGCAATTTTTTCGGATTTCGACATCCTCTTTTTCCCCCGGACTACAGTCAATTTCAGCCAAATTGTAATTTAGACCGGTTGACTCTAACTCCTCATTTTTCTTGGCATCACTAATACTCATGGAGTCTGTTGGCGGATGTTCAAGTCTTGATTCCTCGAGGTAAAGCTCACTTTCTTCCTCGGAATTGGACTATTCTTGGCTTCCCTCCACACTTTCAAGTTGAGAGGCATAATGAGCCTCCATTAATGATTTCATTTGATCCTCCAAAGTGCGGATATTCTCATAATTTTGAGGTACGTCATGTTTCAATTCCACGAGTGCAAAGTTGAGCCTCTCCTCATTTTCAAGAATGGCCTCCAACATGAGCATCATCCTCTCATTTTGGGCGAGTTCTTCTTGCTTTTGATCAAGTGCCAAGGAAGGATTTTCAACTTCAACCTCCAAGGAAGGTTATTGGCTATCCGTCACTTCCAAGGCTTTTTTAACCCTTAAGGATTCAATCATTTCATCCATTAGTGAGTGCAACCTTTCAAGTGCCAATTCATTTTTAGGCTATTCTCCAAAAGCTCCTCCAAAGAATTTTTCTCTTTGTTTCCTTCTTCGAGTAAGAACTACACCATGAGCTTGAACTCTCCACTTCAGCCATGCTCAATTTCCTCCACTTCCTCATCCCTAAAATTCTTATCACAAAAAGTATAATCATCATAGCGGGGGACTGGGGAAAGGACGGACAAATACACATAATCATACCAATGACCAATTTGGCAACCACACCTATTACAAATACTCCATTCATGGGTTTGAGATTTTGCGTACAATCCATCCCCAGGAGAATTTAAACAGTTTTGCCACGAGTGTGGTCCTCCGCAATAATGACGAGGGTCATCAAGGTATGAACAACTACCATCCGACCAATTTTCATTATATGATGCCATTTTTTTTTTCAAAAATTAAGAAACTAAACAAGTACAAATAAGAAAAATAGACCAAGGTAAGAAAAATAATTACAGAAATATTCACAAGTTTGGACCAAAGCACTTATGCTTATTTCTAAAACAACCTAAATTACGCCAATTGTTCCCCGGCAACGGTGCCAAAATTTGATACGCTCAAATCACACTTTAAAATAGTGTAAGCGGTTGATTGTCAAATATAATAACCCAATTAGGTTGGGGTCGAATCCCACAGAGAACAATATGTAGGCGATTAGGAATGTAATAGAATTATCAATTATCGTGCAATGCCAAACACTTAGATTTTTGTTGTAAAAATATATATATCTAAATGAAAAATGTAAACTAACCTAGAAAGCTTGTAAAATGATCAATGGGTACAAGTATGAATGCATCGGGAATTACACTCAAGTAAAGATCCAATGTATTTCATGATTTTACAAATATGAGCGAGTTTATATTAATTAGCCACGGATAATAATTCTTAATTAGCTTCTTCGAAAGACTAACAAGACTTCCTAATTGAATTATTCCTAATCCAATCAAGAGACTAAGCACACCTGGATATGGATACAAGTAGTTCAATCATATTCCTAGGTAGAATCTATAAAAGGAGGGTTAAAACCTCAAGTTCTTGTTAATTATTCTTTCCTAACCCCAAATTATATTATCCAAAAGTAATTCAGAGTTAATGGGCGTGTCCTAGGGTTAGCTAATCCCTTTGGAAACATTAAAGAACAAGAATAATTAAAGAAATAATAACTCACTTCATACAAGATGAAAAATCATTCAATACATACGCACAACAAGGTATTTAATCCACACTTTAAACATGAATATTTCCATAAACAAGATTGCATGTTGGAAATAAATACTACACAGTTAAATATTCAATACAAAGCAAAGAAATGAAGAAATAAACATAAATGGATAATAAATCCTTAACCACAATCTTGAAATCTTCAAAACCCAAGTGTGTGTGCAAACCCTAGCTTCAAAACTTGTTTTCTCTTGTCTTCAAGACTCAAAATAAGCTAAAACAATGCCAAAGACACTGAAAATATTTGCTAGGTCGAGTATATGTGGGTTTGGGATTGGGAAAATGTGATTTTACAAATTTGTCCATGTCTGATGCCCGTTAATTGCACCTACGAACAAATCCTTATAGGTGCGGCTCCGCAGATGCGGATTCCACATCGGAGGTGCGATTCCAAGTGACATTATTCTTTTCCGCAGCTCCATACCAAACTACCGCACCTACGGTTCTGCAAGCGCGGATACCACGTCACAGGTGGGACCTTAGTACAATTGAGCTAGTTTTGCAGCTGCAGAACACTACCTCGCAGGTGCAATGTCGCACCAGAGACCAAAAGTCCGCAGGTGAGGAATCACTGAAGGCTTTTGTGCTTTTTCCACAAATTTGTGCTTAATTCAACGCCAATCACTTCATGGCATCATTTCCCTTAAAGTCGAACAATACACATCATAAACGACCTCAAATTATCATTGAAGGATGCAAAATCTAGCAAAAAATAGCTAAAATGAGTGGTAAAACCACCACTCATCAGTTATCCGGTCGAGGAGGCGACTTGGGAGACTGAGCATGAAATGCGCAGCCGTTATCCTCATATTTTCATTTGTTCATGTAATGCACTATACTCGTTCGAGGACGAACAATTGTACAAAAAGGGGGATCATGTAACAACGTGTTGGTCATTTTGAGAGTTTTAGCCTCGATCTCCCATTTAATTCTTCCCCCATATCTTTTTCTTCTTATGTGACTTATCGGGAGGTTATGTTTGTGGTTTAAGAGTGATTTGGGACACTTAGACCTTAAAATAGAAGTTTGAGTATTAGGATTTTTACTGTAGGTAGAACTGCGTGAAGACGACTCCAGAATATAATTTTGTCAGTTCCATTAGTTCTCTTGGGTGATTATGGACTTAGGAGTGTGTCCGGATTGTGTTTTGGAGGCTTGTAGCTAAATTATGCTTGAAATGACAAAAGTTTAATTTTGGGGAAGTTTGACTGGAGGAGGACTTTTTAATATCGGGGTCGGATTCTGATGCTGGAAGTTGGAGTAGGTCTATAATGTCAATTATGACTTTTGTGCAAAATCTGGGCTGAATTGGACGTGATTTGATAGGTTTCGACTTCAGTTGTAGAAGTTGAAGTTTCAAAGTTCATTAAATTTGAATTTGAGAGTGATTCGTGTTTTTAGTGTTGTCTGATATGTTTTGAGGGCTCGACTAAGTTCGTATGGTGTTATAAGACTTTTTGATATGTTTTGTTAAAGTGG
>ML304828.1:0-27277 GCA_005239505.1 Nicotiana paniculata | reverse complement strand
AAATTCGTGGAATTTGATGGGGGTTTGAAGGATTTGGTTTGGAGATATGGAGAGAGGAGAGGGGGATGATGGAATGGTGAATTTTTTAGGGTGTTTGGACGGCGGCAGGCGGTGGAGCCGCCATGGAGAGGGGCGGCGTCTAGAGAGGAGGAGTGGGAGAGAAGGGAGGGGGTTAGGGTTTGTGTTATGTGAAATAAGGCCAAAAAATCTAATTATAGGGCCTTTTATATGACAAATAAAATTGATTCTGGGCCATTGGATCAAAGATAATAGAAGGCTGAGATTTGATCTTGAATACTTAACCAAAACGACGTAGTTTTGTGCTCAAACTACGTCGTTTTTGCCCCTCCCCTGGCAGCCCTTTTATGGATTAGCCATTTCACTTTTGGCCACTTAAATCATTTCAATTTTAACCATTTTCCTGGAATCCTATCTTATTAAACTAAAATCTAATTAACCTAAATACCAACTAGTAAAATAAACCTAATAAGATAAATTAGCTAACAATTGAAATAATTACATGAGAAATCAATTAACTTATCAAATAATTAGTCAATTAAAAGTGCACACACAAAGAGAAAAGTATAGAAAATTATTTTTTTTTGTTGGTATTTTATGTCAAGAAATTCAATTAAAATGCACAAAAATATAGGAAAAATAACGATTGAAGGAAAATTGACGCTAACAACTTTAGGAGCATTTAAATGGTGCGAAAATTAGGTATTCACACATTTTGTGTGAAAGAATATGAACATTCAATTCAATAAAACATAATCAATGAGTGAAGTTGCCGGCAGAAGTGTATTCAGGATTTTACGAGGATGGGTGCATTATTTTTTCTTTAATCTTACGCGAGAGTTACCCTTTTCGATTTGCTGTTTAATTTCATTTTATTACCATGCTAGAACTTGACGAGTAAACTATAATTTATACCTTTATCACAAATAAATATTATTCTATTTTCAACCGTCCTTGAATAGTAGCTTTATGTAGCAAAATTGTACAACTATTCAAATGGAGAATGATAAAACAGAAAACCTGAAATTATAGAAATTCAAAACTAAATTAGAATCTCAATTTCCTTTGAGTTTTGAAACTCCACGAGTAAACCATAAAAAGAAAAGAAAGAAAAGTCAAACAAGAAAACCCAAATAAAAATAGAAAAATTGTGATTAAATTAGCTCAAAGAGTAAACCAAAAAGAATAGAAGAAGAAGAAGAAGAATGAAAAAGAAAGAGAAAATTGGAACTTAGTAAAAATAGGTGAAAGTGTTAAACGAGAAAAAAAACAAATGAAAAAATAGAAAAGAAAGAAAGGAATCAGAAAGTAAAAAGATTTTAATTGGAAAAAAGAGGCACGAGTTTCGATCCAAAGGGGCACATTAGCCGGTGCACCAAAGTGCTCTCTTTAGCATGGGGGCACAAATTGAAATATAAGTACATTTACCAAGCCTAGGGAGAGGAGCATGGGTTAACGTAGGGGTGTTTATAGTTCGGTTTAGGTCGATTTTTCCTTATAAAGAAATCAAATCAAGTAAATCAGTTTTCTAAATATTGGAACCAAACCAATTAAGTCGGGTTTTTATCGATTCGGTTTTGTTGGTGTTTCGATTTTTCGGTTATTTGTCTGTTTTTCTATGAGACATACACTGCCGAACGCATATTCCGGCGACTATATTTTCAACGTAACGCTATTAAACTAATTGCTCTTTGAAAAATCAATCATTTACCAAGATATATTGATGATAATTGATTCAAATAGTGAGGAATAAATATATTATCTAACACTTTTGCTCTTCTTTTTTAGGGTCCTTAAGAATTGCACAATTAGTTAAATTGATACAGAGAAATTTTGATCAATAAAATATGTAAACAAAAAATAAAAATAAAAATGAGGTTATCTTTAACATCATGTGAAAGAATTTGAGCGTCCAATCTAAAACTTTATAATAACAAGTGGATCAGTAGCCTAATACAATTATAATTCTCTTTGAAAATCCATTCACACAAGCGATAAGATTTTGAAAGCTGCCTTTTCAAGTTTTAGTAGTGAAACATTCTGTCAATTCAAAAAGATTTTTGGTGACAAGATCTGGAGATAACAAAACTGAGAATGCTAACATGCGTAACCAAAAATCCCGTGAAAAACACGATCGCCTGCCAATGGAAAATTTTCAGCATTCAGTCAATCTACACAAAGTGAATCGGCTCCCAAGGAACCCGTGAAAGGACTTCTCGAGCTCTACGCTCGCCAACGTTCATTCTTCTATCTTCAACTGGTCTACTCTGCACTTTTCTAGCATCATTCGACAGTCTGAACCTTGGAATATCAACAAAAGAAATGCTCCACTCCTCCATATTCATAACAGCTACAAGATTTCTCTGCTGAGTTTTTTCTTATCTCCTATACAACAAGCTTTGTTGGCCTCGCACTTCAAACTGATGATGCCTCGACGTTCTCCTGCCGCTCCCCTTTTGAGTGATGGGTACGTCCTCTAAACACAAACAAGAAAAGGAAGCATTATCCCCGTACTACTAAAAAACGGGGAAAACCGACTGATGTTGATCGGTAATTGACAAAAATTGATCGAAAATCGACGGATTCGTGGAGGTCGATAATCGTAATGTCGATAGAGCTAATCGACAAACTTTGGTCGGTATTTTCCGAACAATTTCAGTCGGTCAATTAAATTCAAAAAAAATTGCCGAAAAAACCGACTGAAGTTGGTCGGTTTTTGGACCAAAGTCGGTAGGTATTTTAATTATGTAATTAAAAATGCACCATCTAGGAATCAAACCGAAATTTGTACTGTGGCAAGTTACTATTCTACCACTAGATTATTGGTGCATTTTGTTTTAAGACTGATTTTTATTTTATTTATACTCTTTAATTATATTTTCGCATGAAAATAGTCGATTGATGTCGGTCGGTTTTATTAAAAAAAAAAATTACTCAAAATAAAATATTTTGGCCAGTTTTTTCACCGACCAAAATGGGTCTCGATCCTTTTCAAAGGTAAACCAGTTATATCTGCTTTTACCTCCAAAAAGAAAAATAGAAAGAATGAGGAAATGTTTGCTAAAAAATGAAAACTTTCTATATTATCCAAATACCAAATTTTATAAAAGATTTAATGTACTCTATGCAGTCGATATTTATGGCAAGTGCACCAGAAATGGAGTATCTCTTTACCTAGCTAGGTTAATTACTCTAATTATAGAGGGGACGAACTTTAACTAGTTGAGAATGAAAAGAATCATTTGTTCTTTTTAAAGTATCTACTATTATTGTTTTCAATCAAATTGCAAAGATCTTTGTATGGTCTAAAACAATCAAGATGTATGTGGTAAAATCGTCTTAGTGAGTATTTATTAAACAAAGATTATATAAATAATGTCATTTACCCATGTGTTTTTATAAAGAAAACAACATCGGAATTTATTGTACTTGCCGTATATATCGATGACATAAACCTTATTGGAACGCCCACAGAACTCCAAAAGGCAATTGATTATTTAAAAAAGGAATTCGAGATGAAAGATCTCGAAAAGACAAAATTATGTCTCGGTTTGCAAATTGAACATATGGCAAACGGATTTTTGTTCATCAATCTGCCTACATGAAAAAGGTATTGAAACGGTTTTACATGGATGAAACACATCCATTAAGTACTCCAATGGTTGTTCGATACTTGATGTGAATAAGGATCCATTCCGACCTCAAGAGAAGAATGAAGAGCTACTTGGTCCTGAAGTCCATATCTTAGTGCAATTGGTGCAATAATGTATCTTGCTAATACTACAAGGCCTGACATAACTTTTTCAGTCAATGTCTTAGCAAGATATAGCTTTGCTCCTACAAGGAGACATTGGAATGGAATCAAACACATATTATGGTATCTAAAAGGGACTACCGATATGGGCTCATTTTATGGCAATAATTGTAGTCCCGATCTTGTTGGTAATGCCGATACTGGGTATTTATCCGATCCACACAAGGCTCGATTTCAAACATGTTATGTGTTTACTTGTGGAGGCACTGCCATATCTTGGCGATCGACTAAAAATCAATTGTGGCTAATTCATCTAATTATGCTGAGATAATTGCTATTCATGAAGCAAGTCGAGAATATGTATGGTTAAGGTCTATAATACATCTTATTTGAGACAAATATGGTTTGAAATGTGACAAACTGTTACACCCCATGTTTTCGTACGTAAAATTTTCGTCGTAAGTTAATCGACGTAGACTCGGGGATGAGATTACCTTGAGGTTATAAGCATTTATGCTATTTATAACAAGCGATAAGTAAAGTTCCGTGAAGGTTAAAGGGTAAATGATTAAAAAAAAAAGAGTTGCAGGTTGTCAATTTGGAATAAAATACAGTCCGAGCTATAATATTCAATATTTATGGACTAGTGCTATACAAGGTACCACATGACCATGATAGTGAGATGTATAAAGTATGTTAAAAGTGAATAGTATTTTAAGTAATTTGAGATAATTTTTAATTATGTGGATAATTGGTTAATTATTGATTAGTGAGAAATTACCAAGTTAATTAAGTTAATTGAATAAGGTTTAATAAACCTTCACGTGGCAGCCAACTAAGTCCACCTAGTGACTCTTAAACTCATGTGAAAGGTGGCATATTTTGAAGGTTTGGTGTGGCTAAGTCACCACATAAGTAGGGCCCACACTCAAAGACCTAAATAAACCTCTCTAAATTCATTTCAAGTCTCTACAAGCACAAAGGAATTTCAACAAACTCATTCATAAAAGACTTCATGTTAGCAACATGATTTTTGCTACAAAAAATTCATACGAGACTACATAATGTCATAGCAACAGGATTTTACGATTCTAAGGGAGTACCGTGCAATCTTTCTCAAAGAATATTATACGGATTTTCCCCTACTTCGATCCGTCGTTACATGTTTTGTCGCAATCAACGTGTGTTGGAGGGATTGTCAATAGAATCGGATAAGGTATGTTAAGGCTAGACGTTCCTTCATCTTGGCATGATCTCGTAACTACACGAGTTTGATAATGAGGCATAAAGAGAAGTTCATACTCCCGAATTTACATACATTATCTTAGTCTCATAAGTTACAGTATTCTCCCTTATCGGGACTTTATGTTCAATTGAGTATTATCTTCTTCTAGTTAAGAGAGTATAGAATTACAATATTTTCATTACCATCGAGCTATAATCGACGGGCAGGCCCCTATTGGGAAACCTCTGATCAGATGGTAAGTTATATACCGAGCCTATTGTGGCTGAGCGTCTATGAGCGTGCCCAGTTGGCCGAGATACAGAGCCTAGTATGGTCGAGCGCCTATGAGAGAGCCTACTACGGCAGAGCAATTATATATATATATATACCAAGCCTTATAAGGCCGGACAACTATTTTACTTACTGTATTGAGAGAGTTGAGTCAGTATCAGCAGGTGAGCATATTTTCAGACTATCTTTGACTTACAGTTACTTTCAGTTATTATATTATTAGTTCAGTTTTAGGTTTCAGTGTATTACCTTACATACTCTGTACATTATTTCGTACTGACGTCCCTTTTCCGGGGCCGCTGCATTTTATGCGTGAAAGTTAAGACAGAAAGACAGGTAGACCTTCTCAGTAAGTGTTTCCCGAGTTCAGCTTGATCGGTAAGCTCCATGCCCTTCGGAGGTACCGGGTCTAGAGCTTTATGTACATCTTTTGTGTGTGTGTATGTGTGTGTGTATATTCGGGGCCCTGTTCCGATCACAGTATATCCATCAGTGGAGGCTTGTAGACATATCCTGTCAGTTAGTAAAGTATGTTGGGCTTGTAGGCCTTTTATGTATATTTTGTTGGTTTGCTAGCCGTAATAATTATGACGGCCTTGTCGGCTCAGCTTTATATTGATGTTTAGTCAGCATTCGCAATTGTCTTGCAATGGGTCGCATGGCCAAATTATAACATTATATGTTCAGAGTCCCTTAGTCGCAGGTTGATACGCAAGGATAGGTGAGGCACCGAGTGCCGGTCTCGCCCCCTCAGGTTCGGGGTGTGACACAAACTACCCAAGATTTTGTATGAAGATAATGCAGCATGCATAGCCCAATTGAAGGGATGATTCATAAAAGAAGATAGGACAAAGCACATTTCACCAAAGTTATTTTTCACACATAATCTTCAAAACAATGGTGATATCAATGTGTAACAAATTCGTTCAAGTGTTAATATGGCTGATTTATTCACAAAATTTCTACCGACGTCAACCTTCAAGAAGCTAGTGAACAAGATTGAGATGCGAAGGCTCAAGGATGTGAATTGATGCTCTCATCAGGGGGAGTTAATGCGCATTGCACTCTTTTTTCCTTACAAGGTTTTGTCCCACTAGGTTTTCCTTGTAAGGTTTTTAACGGGGCAACCAAAAGGCGTTTTGTTAGATATGTATACTCTTTTTACTTTACTAGAATTAATTTTTTTCACTTGGTTTTATTTTAGTTAAGGTTTTAACGAGGCACATTATCTGTTGAATAGACATTTAAGGGGGAGTGTTATAAATAAAATTTTATTTAAGGTGAATGTTTATATTTTAGAGAGATCTTAGGAATTTTACTTGGTGGTTAAGTCACTCTTTTCCTATAAATAGAGGAGTCATATTTCATTATAATTCATTACAAAATTCAATAAGAATTCATTTTCTCTTTCTCTGCTATATTATTTTTTTTCTTATTGTTTTATTTCAGAAGACGAACAATTTCAGGTTTATATATCTCCCGACGTTATCACCAACATCAAATCTAAGCAACTTAAATTGCTCTATTTTGAAAAAGAACAAAAAATAAAAATGGAGAAGTATTAGGAATTGATTTTATTTAAAAATAAAAAGAATGATGTGGCCTTCTTGAATTATTTGATTAATTATAATTGTCCAATTACTAGGAAGCCACTGTTTTAGAGGGGAAAAACTTAAGTGTCCGACTCTTCAATCGAAAAAAAAGACGGCCGTGTGCAAGTCGGCTTGGGAAAACACAAGTTCAATATGTCTTTCTTTATCTTTTTTATATTTGGTTGTCTTTGTCGAGTTGATTGGCATCACATCAACTTGTATTTAAAAAAAAGGTAATTTAATGTACTAAACTTTTATTATATGCGAGTTTAAGAAAGGGTCGGATCACCCGTATTTACACCATCAACAATTAATATTGCTTAGTCATAACTAAATGACACGTATTATCACTTTATTTTGTAACTTTTAATAGATTATCTTACTTGGTTGATGTAAATACCAACGTCAGGTAAATTTTTTATTATTTTAGTGTGGTAATTACTCATATTAAGTACTACTCAAAAGGGACAGCAAAGCTAGGGTACAAGGAGGGGGTAGGGGGTGGGGGGAAGAAACTTTTAAAACACAATAATAATGTCATCTACGAAAAATACATTCTTGCTTAGGCATACAGTCAGCTGCAACTTGCAAAAGTTGGTGCCTCGTAGGAAATCAGGAACCCATAAAATAACTTAGAAAAAAAGAACGTCAATTTATTAATGAAATTGGAATGTCTTATACGAAGGGTCCTTGAAGCAATGATAAAGTTATTTCGACATAACCTAGAGGTCATATATTCGAGTCGTGAAGGTGGCCACTAATGCTTGCATTAGGGTAGAGTGTCTACGCCACACCCCTTGAAGCAAAAGTTGTTTCCGTGTAACCTACAAGTCACGAGTTCGAACAGTAAAAGTAGTCATTAATGCTTGCATTAGGGTAGACTGTCTACACCACACCCCATGTGACGTACAAGTTACGAGTTCGAGCCATAAAAGTAGCCACTAATGCTTGCTTTAGGGTAGACTGTCTATATCACGCCCTTTCTACCGACCCTACATAAATGCAGAATACTTCATACACGAGGCAACGAGACTGTCTTTTGCCCTTTTTGAATGTCTTATATGACAATATTCACTTGCAGAATAATCATTGATTTTTTCCTAATATGTAGGAATAGTCATTTATTTATTTTCCTTATATTTAAAAGTAGTCGTTTAATTATTCTCCTAATATTAGTAATTTAATTTTTCTAACTCCTTCCAATTCTAGAGTTCCTTCTTTTAAGTTTAGGTAAAACATAGTATTTCGAACTCTGGTAGGGCTTAGGAGTCTTTACAAGGAAAAGACGCATCGAATCAAAGAAGTAAAACCGTGACACATGAAGAGGTATTTGATCAATTTTCAACTCTTTTTTCTATAGAAAGTCAATGAAATATTAATTCTTTTGAGACCCTTATTAAGATTAGTTTATTACCAAATTAAATGCAAGATATGCACAACTTTAGTCTCGGAAAGTAAGAAAAAGGTATCCCTCTTTTTACTTTTTTTTTTTTTCTGAAAAAGATACCCTTCTAGATCCTTTATTTTAGGCACTGAATTTCGGCTCTTTCTTTATAGTCGTTTAATGAAATATGAATTTCTCATTGAAATGAAGAACAATGCATAACTTACGCCTCTAATTTGTAATTTAAAAAAAAGATCATCTTTTATTTAGGAATCAGATTAGCTAAAGTTTTTTGGCAATTAAATATTTTCTAATTATTTGATTTAGGTAAGAGCTCTTAATTAAGATCTCAATATTCTAAATCGCTTGCTTAATATATATGACATGTTGGTATATTTGGTTGAGGCCCCGAGGGGCACGAGATGATTTCAGATGATCATCGAAAAGTTTGGACTTGAGAGATTGCAGCTGGTGCTGCTGGTTCTGGTTTTCCGCACCTGCGGAAGGGAGATCGCAGATGCGGAGGTCGCATGGGGATTTTCCGCAGAAGCGGGCAAGTGAGCGCACCTGCGAGCCCGCATGTGCGAGATGGAGACCGCAGATACGGAACGGACTGGATAAGTGAAATCCGCCGGAGCGGATAATTTCCCACAGAAGCGGAGACCGCAGGTACGGTGTATGAGCCGCATATGCGGATTAACTGGACAGAAGGTATAAATTAAACCCTTCGCGAAATTTTACCTATTTCCACCATTTTTGAAGTTGGGGTTGAAGCTTTTGAGAGATTTTTGAAGAGGGATTCAAGGGGAAACACATTGAGGTAATGTTTTTGAACCTAATACTTGATTCTATGGTAATTTTCAGTTAATTAAGCATGAATTGTAGGGATTAAGGGTGAAAATTGGAGAATTAGAGCTTGAAACTTGAGAGTTAAAATTGGGTGATTGAAGGGCCAAACGAAGTTAGATTTTGATGAATTTGGTATGCATGGACTCGTGAGAGGATAAAGATTCTGGTTTCGTGATTTTTATCGGATTCCGAGACGTGTCCCGGGGGTCGGGTTTGGCCAATTTTGGGATTTTTGATTTAATTTGGTAATTTTCGCGTGGGATTTGTTCCTTTAGCATGTATTAATGATATGATACTGATTTTGGATAGATTCGGGGTGATTCAAGGCCGAGTTGAGCGGCAAGGGCATCACAGAGTAGATTTTCTTCTGATTTGAGGTAAGTAACGCTTCCAAACTTGGTTCTGAGGGTTCGAAACCTCGAACGACGTGTTATGTGATTAGAATTGGGTGACGCACATGCCAAGTGATGGGCGTGCGGGCGTGCACCGTGAGACTTGTGACCTGGTTCATCCCATGGAACTATTTAGTGGTTTTTTCTTGTTGATATTTATGCTTCTATCAATGTGATTAATGTAAACATGCTAGAAATCATGCTAAATACCATGTTAAGGCTTCACGCCGATACTGTTGAGACCCGAGCGGTCGTTTATTACTGTCATCTCATGTGTTTCATTGGTATTATATGCTCAGTAATGTTTATGCATATCATATCATGTATGAGTCTCGGTTATTATTGTTTGGCATTATATCGTTGATTCGAGCTATATAGTGCATTGTGAGCCCATGTAAGTGAGACTGGAGAGTGATGACTGAGTGAGGCCGAGAGCCTGTCTATGAGTGACAGTTATGGGATCGGGCTGCACACTGCATCATGTTATATTGATTTATGCCTGGATCTGGCTCATGATAGCGCTTGGGCTGTAGGAGCCCCTACGGAGTCTGTAACACACCCCCAATGAGCGCAGTGATATTATTGAGGGATGGATATTCGCTGGGCATGGATCTTGTCTGAAGTATTTATATCTGGAGATGGATATTCTTCATGGGGCTGGATGGCCTTCCTCGGTACTGAGAGATTGATGTAAGATATGAATATATATTCTGGGATGGATCTTCCCTCGTCCGTGTGATCCATATACATTACCTAGTGGTTGTGAGGTGTACTATTATCTGGAGATGGATCTTCTCCATAGGGATGGATTGGCCTTCCTCAATACTGAGTGACTTATGTCTGACGTATATATATTCCGGGATGGATCTTCCCTGGGCCATGCGAGCCATATACAGTACTGAGTGGACGAGTATTTGAGAGTAGGAGCACATTGTGCATTTCATACAATTGATGCATTGGCATGTAGGATACGTTAAGTTACATATGTCAAACTGTTCGGAACTGTACTTATCTTATCACTTTGAGCTGTCTAGTTAACTGAAAGCATGCCTAAATTTCTGTACATTGATTATGTTATAAATATTGAGGTTTAGTCTGTCACTACCTCCCAGCCTACAATTTGGACTTGTTACTTACTGAGTTGGTGTACTCACGTTACCCCTGCACCTTGCGTGCAGATTCAGGTATCCCAGGCCACGATAGTGCCAGTTGATCGTTTGATGCGGTTAAGGTTAAGGCGTCTCCATTCTTTGTTATAAAAGTAGGATCAATTGAAATCATATATAAAGCAACGTTAAAGTATTTTACTCAAGCTAAATTGAGCCCCAAACCCATTCCACCAATATAATTGTATACCTTAGCTGCCTTCCCTTCTTTTTTTTTTGGTTGAAAAGACGTACTTATATTATAGGGAATTAAACAGGTACATGAGTACATTTTACAAGATTTATGAGAGGCATCGTAGTTACTAAGCTAGAGTTTACTACAAAGACCCTCCGTATGAGAATCATTACTAGAAAGATAGTTAGTACTAGATAGAACACTACTATTAGTACTAAATAGAACACTACTATTACACAAAGTAATTGTAGGAGAGAGTGGTTGTGTTGAGTTGCTGGATTTAATTTAACGAGCCTCTTTTGTAATGTGTCGTTATGATCTCGATGGTAAGAAGGCTCTGCAAAAGATGGTGATCTCCCAAAAAGTATGCAGCTCTCGTGTGCATGCATGACTCCATGTTTCTTTGCATCTCTAATTATCACCAATAGAATTTCATCTTTGATGCGACTCTTATCAAAGTTTTTATCGCCTTCGTTTTGTCTTTTGAACATTAGTCGGGGGTCTTATTTAGTTAAGAATTAAGAAGTATGTAGTTTGATATGTGTGCTATCAATTAAATATTTATATTTATTAGATTTTTTATATGTATGCATGAGGCTTGAGTTTAAGTCTTTTAATTTGGCCATATAAAAGTTTTAGTAAACTGATAATAATGGAGTTATTATTTGCAGATTTAGGGTGACAATAATTTCACTTTATAATTGTTCAAGGGGATAATAGGATCTTCGGAAAAAAATTATATAGTTAAAACTTCGGTCATAGGTTGAGGGGGTACTTATGCCTTTTCCCTAATTGGAATAATGCATCGGATCTTGATAAACTCCGAGCTTATTCATATATCTACGAATTGTTCATGTTACCTTCGAAAAAATATGTTTTCATAAGAAATCTATGTTAGCTTTTGTAAATGTATCAATATCAATGGAGTTTAAGAATCGCATCCATTATAATTGAAGAAAAGAACCTCCTTGTGATCAGTCACAAAAAAGATAATCTTGATATAACTCTTTAAGGAACTATACTCATTTTCTGTATTTTTTTTAATGCTATGTGCATTTATAATATTGTCTTGGCATATTTTTTATATTAACACAGGTAATATGTGCAAGATGTTGGTTGAGTTTTTTACTATTTGTAAGTACATTTCTTCGTAATAAATTAATTTAGATCACATAATTTAACTTGGCACGGAGTTTAAGATTTTTTTTTTAAAATTTGTGGTAAAAACTTTGTGGGGTCATGATATTTGTGTAATTATAAAAACTTCCCGTTAAAGGTAAAATGGGTTAGATAAAGAGTTTAAAGTTGAATTATTTTTTGTAAAAAGATGTCATTCTTTTTTAAACAGACTAATAAAAAAAGTGTGTCATCTAAATTGAAACATAATGAATAGCAGAATTTAAAGATGTATTATTGGCGGTGATGCGTACGTGAAATTGCTGACAGAAAAGGAACCAAAAGAACTTATGGAATTGAAGTGACGAAATTAGAAAACTAGAATTTCTTTTTAAGTTGAATATAATAATTCATGATTAACTATTTATATTCCTGCAGTTTCTTCCTTTATTAAATTAGCTATCTAAGATAAAAAAGAAGAAGAAAGAAGGTTATGTTACCAACATATTTACTTTCATTGTAGGTAACGTATTTGGGTTCAAAGCTTTGCGCGCTCAACATCTGAAAAATTTGTGAATCCTTCCTGCTTATGTTAAAATTTTCCAAGGTCCGCCTCATGAGATCCAAGTTGAAAGAGATAAAGTGAACAAGTATGGTCGTCCCATGTTCGGATGTACTACTTATTTATTTTATAACTCAAATTTAATTTTTAAAATAATATTTATGTAATTTTTTAAAGAAATTTGTACTTGTCGAGATAGGGTTCATGCGCGCGCAAAACGTGTACCCTAAGACTAGTTTAATCTTAAAAATCACATATTAGAGTTAGAGTATATACCACTTAATTTTTAAGTAATGAAAATTATATACAATATATTTTTGTTGCATTTCATTTTCTGCAAATATCAGGAGCAAGTAAACTTTTAATATCTAACTTCTCAAAACATTAAAGACTTTAATTAAACTATTAGAGGTAAACAAATCTAAGCAACAAAAAGTAAACAGAAATTTTTTTATTCAATGCAATGAACTCAACTAATATCTTAGCTTATTGGCTATATGCTTACTTTAACAAACAATGATATATCAAAAATGAAAGAATTATAATACAAAGAGAAAGAAATGAATTCTTCTAAATTTTGACAAAAAAGAAAAATAATACTTTACGTTATTGCTTTGTTAAAATATATGTATCAATCATATATTTAAATGACTAAATTGAAACCGGAAGAATAATGTTTGAAACAATATAAAAAATAATGATAAATAATAGTGCCAAAATAGACATATGTCCCAACACTAGTATTAATTAGAATAATGTCTTCCTATTTATATATATTTCTAGAGGTCAAAGTAAACTTAAAACTTGAAACCGGCTATCCACTAAACCCATTTTTCTATTTTCAAATTCATTGTGCTGGCAAAAATAAAAATATTTTATACTAATGTTTACTCTCTAGGTAGGGGCGGATTTCAAGAGGATGAATGCACTATTATGAAGAGGTAAATCTAAAATTTATATTTGATGAGTTTAACTTTAGTCTCTTACCGTAAAATCACTATACTTTAAAATTATATGTTCAAAATTACTTCTTTTTTTTAAATTTTAGTGATTTTCACATTTTATATATATGTATATGATGTGCCGAGAATAAGACTGTTCGGGGTGGGATTTGAACCACCAATTTTACCTGTATATGTACATCTAATAATTACTGCACCATAGTAATTTTTGAGCATGGATGTACACACATATATTTAAATAATTTTAAAAAATATAATATTATTTTACATAATTTAGGGAGAAGAGCATCGGTTCATGTGAATTCATATGTCTAGGTCACTTGGACGACTGAGACTAATAAATACAATTGCGAGTTATACCACATTTAAAGTCCAACTGTCACATTTTGTAATTGGGATATAACAATTTTGGGAATTTATAAACCGCAATTTATAAGTGCGACTTATACTTCGAGAATGCAACTTATACAGCGCATTTGCTAGTTTCGACTTATAAATCACTAAATTGCAAAATGCGATTATAAAATGGGATTCATCATATACGAGTCTGTCTATTCTTTTTTGCTTATTTTTTTTTATTTTTTTATATTCCTTCAAAAATAATACACCACTAAAATTTTTGAGCCCAAAAGTTCATTTTGGGAAAAATTTCGAATCCTTTTATGCAATATTCGCTGTACCCTATCCCCCCTACCCCTAGTTATAAAGAAAATGCAGATATAGGCATCATTTAAAAAAGGAGATCTTTTCAAATTCAAATAATATCACAAAATAAGAAAGTCAATTTATTAATTAAGTTGGAATGTCTTATATGAAAAATACTCACTGGCACTTACTGTTTGTAATAATTCAAATAATTTAACCTTAAAAATCACAAATTAGAGTTAGAGTAACCACTTAATCATGGTTAAGTAATGAAAATTATAAACAAAATATTTCTGTTGTGTTGCATCAATTCTTTGCTGCAAATATTGGAGCAAATAAACTTTAAAAAACTATGATATATAAAAAAAAGAAAGAAGGATAGTACAAAGAGAAAGAAATGAATTCTTCTAAGTTTTGGGTAAAAAGAATTAATACTTTGCATTATTGCTTTGTTAAAATGTATACATCAACCATAATTTTTAAATATATGACATAATGCCACAATTGAAATCGGAAGAATAATGTTTGAGACAATATAAAAAGTAATGATAAATAATAGGGTGAAATGTAAAAATAGCCAAATTTACAAGTGATAATTGAAAATAACCAAAGTTTCAAAAGTAATCGAAATTTAGCCATTTTTACGTAAAGATAAATCTGAACGAGAACACTGTTCCAAATCCGAAAAATATTCTAGCATAATGTACCGGAGTTTAAATTTTTTATATGTGAACTTCCAGCAAAATATACTGGAGTTCCAACATAATATACTAGTCAAACATAATATGCTGGAAGTTCATATACATGTGTTCCAATCTCCAGTATATTATGCTGGAACTTTCAGTGTTGCAGCAAAATAATAGTTATTTTACAATGACTTTGCAAACGCTAGCTATTTTTCAGTTACCAGTCCGAAAACAGACTAGCCCGTACTATTTTTACTAAATAAATAATGGTGCCAAAATAGACATCTGTCCCAACACTAATAATTAGAAAAATGACTTCCTATTTATATATATTTCAAGAGGTCAAAGTAATCTTAAAACTTAAAACCGGCTATCCACTAAAAACATTTGGCTATCTTCCAATCTTTGTGCTGGCAAAAAAGAAAAATATTTTATACCAATGTCTACTCTCTAGGTCGCTTTATGGTAAAAAAATATTTGAAATGTTTTTATTATTATGGATATTATTATAAATAATATATTTTATTTATTATTTTTTAAAGGGAGTGCAAAGTTAATTATAAGCAATTAAAAGTGAACGGGGGGAGTATTTCAGTAATTTATATGGTATTGAGATATTAAAAAAAATTGTCTGTAAAGTATGTCAAGTGATATGATTCTACTAATCTTCAAAACTTTTTGTGAACGAAAGTTATGTCCTTTTTTTTTTTTTTTTGCAACTTAATTTTCGAAATAGTTTTTTATTTCAAATTTTGATCAAATATTGTCCAAATGTTTAATTTGTATCAAATCAAGTGACATCCTAACCAATCACAAGTAGACGGATCAAAAGTGTAATCTTAATTAGTTTGAAATAAATGTGCTTAGCTATATATTATAAGAACAAAATTGGAATTTACTAATATTTCAAAGATATAAATTGCAAAATTTCCTATTTGAAAATAATGTGAGATAATGACTTTATTGACTTATAAATAGTACTTTCAAAGAAATGGCAAGATGCCCCAATAGAATGACAAAAGTCATTAGGGCAATTTAACGACTTTACGTTTTCTATTTTAGCCATCAAAATTTAATTTTGAAAAAAGAAAAAGAAAAAGAAAAAGAAAAAGAAAAAGAAAGGGCAGTCATGTGCATGAAGTATTCGCGTTCACGCAGAATTCGAAAAAAGGGTCGTATCCCAAGAGAAGTATGATGTAAGGAATCAACCCTAATTGAAACATTACTGGCTGATTCCACGGTTCGAACTCGTAATGTACAAGTCACCTTTAAAAAAAAGAAAGACAAATTAAAAATTCTTTTTGTGGTAATTGTACATGTTAGACCTCATCAAATTTTGTGATGAGATAAATAAAATATATTCACCATTAAGAGAAAATTCTCATAGGGAACGTTTTTCTCTTTGTTTAACCTTATATGACATGAATCTGAATTAGTCTCGACGTCGATGCGCAAATATCAAAAATTGGGTAAGGAACTAAAACAAAAATCCTCTACGACCCTAAAGGGGCCATCTTTTCTCCTCATTATTTATTTACTTACCTTATATGTTTAATAATTATTGGTCTCTTTCCTGCCTTCTTTCCTTTTCTATTAATTAATAATGAAAATTTTCATCAATTTGTGTGGTCACATGGCAAACAAGTTAGAAAGTTTTGGTCACCTTTCCCATTTAAGGCCTTAGTAACTTATGGTCACATTTGCAAACATGTTACGCTATTATTGACATACTCTCATCAAAGTTATGAGCAGGGGCGACGCTAGATCGCCGGAAATAGGTTCGACTGAACTTAACAGTTTTGGCTCGAATTCTGTATTTGTTTTAAAATTTTCATTTAATATGTATAGTAATTTAGAACTCAATAATTTCAAACGATTAGAATCTCGAACTCATAAGCTTGGAATTCTGTCTCCGTCTCTGATTATGAGGACGATAAATATGGTAAGTGAACAAACTGGAGAACAAGAGAAGATGATAAACTCAGTGATTTCTTGACTGTTATTATTGAGCTACGTTGGTCGATATTTATAATTTCCTCGATCGTGAAATATGTGAAAAACTCGAATTAATTAAAAACAAATATTAGTATAAGAATAATTTTGGTTATATATATACGTAAAAGTTATATGACAATAAGTAGGTATTACCGTAAAACAACCTCTCAGCTTGTTCTTTATTTCTTTGTATTTTTCTTTGAAATAGAAAGATGTTTTCAAGTTAGCATGTACGAATATTAGAGCCCGTTTGGACATAAGAATTTTTTCACTTTTTTTTCGAAAAATTTTCATCTTTTTTCGTAATCAGGATTTGGCGATAAAATTTCACTCAGATCACCCACAATAATTCAAAAAAAATTCAAAATTATATTTATGTCCAAAACACAACTCTAATTTTTAAATATTATTTTCACTTGAAATAATTAATTCACTTTTTTCCGAAATTTTACAAGTCTTATGTCCAAACGCCCACTTAGATAAGAACTTGAAAAGAAAGACAACAAACAGAAGTTCAATTTAATACACAATGGACTTAACGAATTCTAAAAATATAGTAACATATTGGTTGACGTACTTTCATCACATAATGCTTAAGTTCATTATTTCCATATTTACATTGAAAAATAAAGAAAATTATCATTTACATGCATTTTACTGAAGGAGAAAGATTTACGTAGAGCCAATTTGGTCTAACTAATTAAAAATAAGTGTATAGAAAATCTATACGGTATAGCCGCTCACCAAAATTATAATAGTCAAAAATATACATATTATATATTAATATATAATATACATATAATATACATATTTTTATACATAATCAGTATATATTTCTTATTTATTGGCTAACTGTTATAATTATTTTTCGCCGACGGACGGAATGTGTTAAGACCCAATGTAGTTGATAAGCATAAGTGATGAATGTCATTTTAAATAAGGCACTTAGGTGTGACCTAATAGTCAATGAAGTGGAGAGGTTATATTCAAATTCCACTGGAGCTAAAAATACAAGGTGCTTTTTTCTTATCTGTCCAAATCTCAGTGGACAGTAAATGCATAATAGATTTGAAGTTTATGTGTTTCTACAAAGACCTTAAATTAATATATATAATAATAATTGTGTTCACATTGAAATATTTACATATTTTAGTGATTTTTTTTATATATATACAAGATCTAGGCAAATAATGCCGGGTTCGTGTGAATCCATATCTCACACTTAGGATTTGCCACGGGGACGGAGGTATCCCGTGGAATTAGTTAATGTTAATTATATATATATTGTCAAACCTTTCTATAACAATCTCGTTTGTTCAGAATATTTTTGAATGTTATAGAGAAGTGTTGTTATAAAGACATAACATGAAAATTAGTTCCGGAAAAAAATTATACGTGTTTGGATGAAACTGTTGAAATATACATTCTTTTAATTATGTTCTCACAAGCAAAGGGGAGTTAATTACATTAGTGTAAGTAAGAAGTCACCGTTAATTACGTGATTAATAAGCTAAAAACTGTCATCCAACAGCAACTAATTATGTTAAGCAGCAATATCAGACAACAATCCAGTTATCACGCGCACATGGCGCATTCTAGCTTCAATTATAATTTATTTTTAATTTTTTTTAATTTCCTATGATTGATCTACATATACAGAACAATATAAATAACACAATAAAATTTTCAGAAATATCCTCCATAAAAATGGAAAATGAACTCCAAAAAAATATAAAATACTAGTCGTGAACTGTGATCTCAGATTTGATTGGTTTCACAAAACCCTATTATTTCTACCTCATCTCAATTTCAGTGGCAATAATTAGTAAATTTATTGCCACTGCAATTTGTATATTTCAAGAACCATTTTTTTTCCTTCTAATTTTGATTGGTAGGATTGAATTTGAGTAGTGGGTTTTGATTGGTTGGTTCTGAATGTGACTGTTTTATATGTTTTAATTTTTTTTAAATTTATATTTATACATTTTCTTGATTTGGGTTTGTTTGTATTTGAGATAAAGAAGCAAACTTTACATCTTCACTTGTTGTAAACTGCCAAATTCTTTTTACATTTTTACTATTTAAGACTCTGTATTAGCAGTTTTGGTGAAGTGGGGTTGTTATTAGTAGATCCATAAAGAAGCAATAGAGGATTAATTGTAGCTCCAGAGATCATTTGGTGAAATTGGGTGCCTTTTTTCTTGGTGTATTTGGTCCATTATTTTTATTAGATTCGCATTTCCAAATTTATACAGTGAGTGGTTTCTGACGTTTTGAGTTGATTTTGTTGAAGTTTGTTAAATTTGGAGGTGAATTTTTGTGCAAAGATTCAAATTTTAGGAAGATAAAGAAGCAAGAAAGGATTGTTTGTATTATTGGGTCTCTGTTTTCTTGGTGAATTTGGTGCATTTGTTATTAGATTGGTATTGCTAAATTTGTGTAGTGACAAGTTTTTCGGAGTTTTGAGCTGATTTTCTTGAAGTTTTTCAAATTTGGAGGTGAATTTTTGTGCAAAGATTCAAACTTTAGGAAGATAAAGAATCAAAGGTGGATTGATTGTAGCTCTAGAGATCATTTGGCCAATTGGGTATCTTTTTCTTGGTGAATTTGGTGCCTTTCTGTATTAGATTGGCATTAGCAAGATTCGTTTCGCAAGAATTTTTGTTGCATTTTACTCTGATTTGGGTGAGGTGTTCTTAATTGGGAGGTGAATTTAATGCAAAAGATTCAAACCTTAGGAAGGTAAGTGTTGGATTTGGCGTTTTGAGCTGATTTTGTTCAAGTGTTCCAAACTTGGAGGTGAATTTTAGTGCAAAGATTCAAACTTTAGTAGGAAGATAAGAGTTTGGATGTGGATGAGTGGAGGGGGGAAATGAGAGGTGAAGTAGCAAGATTGAGGGGACAACAATGACTACTGGGTCGTTGGGTCTTCGTTCTTCGGGAAGTTATGGTTCTTTGCAGCAACAGCTATTTCAGAACAGTTCCTCACCAATCCAAACAACACCTCCTATTCCATCAAGAAAACCCCCTAAATTGTTTAAGGAGAAAGAGGGATTGTTTCTCCGGATCTGCAAATTCGCCCCTCGAAAGAATGTGGGCATGCTGCTACTGTGTGTCGTTTCTGCCGCAGCTTTTCTGTGGGTCTTGTATGTTGGCAAAGGTTTGGTCTCTTAACTTTAGCACGTTGCCTCTTTCTGAAATGTACCATTTGTCATATATTATAGTTAGATGTCAAATCTTTGGCGTTCATGTACTTGGAAATATTAAGATGGAGAATTTGTTTATTAAGCAGTAATACAAAATTGGAAATCTTATTTATGTTAATTCTTAGAGTTAATGCCATAAGTATTGTGGAGCTTTCGAGAGGCTTTTATGTGGTAGTTATCAGGTGGTTATAGTTTTTTGAGCTTGACAAATATTAATTGGTTGCCTCAAACTTTATGATTTTGCTTGTATGCTCTTTCCTTTAAAGGTTTTTACTTGATTAGGAGAGTTCCTGATTTCGTCTAGTTTACGCTGCGCATTTTTAATGACCACCTCTGTTGTTCAATCTTCTACTTTTGTTTTTAAGGAAATACTTTCGATCCGGCTGTTCCATATGTTGGTGCTTGTACATCTTTTAAATTTTCATCTCTTAAGAATTCTTTTCTGCCTTCTGACACGATCGAGTTTTCGACTCATTCATAGGTGAAGATGCAGTGGAACTTAACACCTCCATAAGTAACAGGATGTTTCCTCCAGAAACTGTACATAACTATATTTATAGGAATATTGAGTCAATAAAACGAACTAATGTTGGCCGAAGTGCATCAACTATCCAACCTCCTCCTCTTCCTTTTCCTTCTCCTCCTCCTCCTCCTCCTCCTCCTGTATATTTCAAAGGATATACTCTTCCCCCTGGAAATCCATGTGAAGGCTTCACGTTGCCGCCCCCGCCAGCAGATAAGAAGAGGACTGGACCACGGCGTAAGTTTTACAATCTTGTCGTATTCTGAAATTTTTTTCCTTAAAATAGATTGAAGGTCAGAATATATAACTTCTAAATGCTGAACCTGAACCTCATTTTTCCATTCCTTGTGTTCCTCAGCATGTCCGGTGTGCTACCTTCCTGTTGAACAAGCTATTGCATTAATGCCGAATGCACCATCCTTTTCTCCTGGTGTTAGCAATTTGACTTACATCCATGAAGAAAATCCAAGTAAAACCGAGTTTGGAGGTTCAGATTTTGGCGGATATCCTTCGCTGATGCAGAGAAATGATTCGTATGATATAAGAGACTCCATGAGTGTGCATTGTGGGTATGATATTTTTCTCTACTCGGGAACTTTATGATAAAGATTGTCACATTTTTCACAAGATCCTCTGATTTAGTGTATTTTGTGATTTTCCATTTCACGTCAAATTGACAGTTTTGTCAGAGGAATCAGGCCTGGACATCGGACAGGTTTTGACATTGACGATTCTGACTTTGTTGAGATGGAATCTTGTCAAGGTGTCGTGGTGGCATCGGCAATATTTGGTATCGATCTTTCAACTGATCATTCATTTGTTACATTTGCATCTTGTATCTGATGGACCTTAGTTTAACAAATATACTCTTGATAAGGGGCCTTTGATTTGATACGGCAACCAAAGAATACCAGCGAATATGCAAAGAAAAATGCCTGCTTCTATATGTTCGTGGATGAGGAAACAGAAGCATTTTTGAGAAATTCAAGTGAGCTAAATAGTAGCATGAAAATTGGTTTATGGAGAATTGTTGTTGTTCATAACCTACCTTACAATGATCCGCGGCGAAATGGAAAGGTAATTATTCGTAGCCGATATCTTTTCCTTCGTAGATCTGAAGTTTTGGTCCTTATCCAACTTTCCGCCTAAATGTGAACGTTTGCATTCTAAATCTTGAAGTTGACATTCTGAACAGGCTCTTGGTTCTAATTCTAAATATCTAGAGTTCCATTGTCCACTGTAATGAGCAAGTACAAAGTGCATTTGTTTTCATGGTTTTCTCAAATTCTTATTTGATGCACAACCATATTATACAAATTCTAGCCGCAGAAGGCGTTTTATCTTTTGCTTTTGGTTATGCCTTTATGATACTTAATATTGATTTTAGACGGGGATAGTGTCTAATTTCTTCCCGATCTTTTATTACCTTATGGAGAAAGAGACTATATAAAAATTGTTACCACTGCAGGTTCCGAAGCTTCTACTCCACAGGCTTTTCCCTAATGCTCGTTATTCTCTGTGGATTGATGGAAAACTTGAGCTTGTCGTGGATCCATATCAAATACTTGAAAGGTAGACCCAATCAACATCTCATATATGCGAAAGTAAAAACCATCATTTGCCACAATGACCCCTTCTATGGGTTGAATTTAGTCTCTTGACGAAAGACATTGAATTCCTTCTTTTAAAACTTTAGCGATTAGCGAAACAAAGTAATGCTTCCTGCAAGTTTGTTTTTTGATGTGTTTGCGACAGTTCTCCAGCCAAAATTTACTATGAGAGGAATATAAGCATCTTGTCCTGAGGTGGTTCTTATTCATAGCAGAGGCAGACCTATGCTTGTAGAAGAGGGGTCACTGGACCCCGTTAACTTTGGCAAAATTCTGAATATATATATATATATATATATATATATATATATATATATATGTTGAAAACGGTCATATATTTTACTTGGATCCTTTAAGATCAAAAGTCTGATGGAGGCACTGGGTCATAAAAGTTTGATTCATAGTGGTGTATTTACATTGTCTTTTTCTATAAGCAAAAAATGATTTTATTAAAGTAGCCTGCACATGCTTAAACGACATGCCAACAGAAAATGAAATATTTTACATTAGGAGAGTTCAATAATATAATCTCTAATTCTAAGTATTGGAGATGGTTTTTATTGCCTCAAATTCTGTCGCATCTTAGAATTGTTGGACCTATTTATCACTGGTAACTATCTTAAGGGGGATTCCTTTGGTAAATGGTCATAGTTATAGAAGTTTGTTGAAAATTGACTTCTTCATAAAAATGTGCTTTAATTGTTCTTCACAAGTTGATCGCTCTCAAGTTTATTTTCATTTCAATGTCAGGTTCTTGTGGAGAAAAAATGCCAGTTTTGCAATATCAAGACACTACAAGCGCTTCGATGTGTTTGTAGAAGCAGAAGCTAATAAGGCTGCTGCAAAGTTCGACAACGCTTCCATTGACTTTCAGGTTGAATTCTATAAAAAGGAAGGTTTAACTCCATATTCCAGGGCTAAACTTCCTATTACAAGTGGTAGGAGTGTGATCCTCTTTTTCATCTTTCTTTACCTTCTGCTCGTAGTTCCTGCCCGTTTTCTGTCTGATAATCATACTAACGTGCTATTTATGTGCAGATGTCCCTGAGGGATGTGTAATAATAAGGGAACACAATCCAATCTCCAATCTTTTTACTTGTCTTTGGTTTAACGAAGTGGACCGTTTTACTCCAAGAGACCAAATTAGTTTTGCTATTGTGAGAGATAAGATCATGTCAAAGACAAATTGGACAGCGAATATGTTCTTAGATTGCGAACGGCGCAACTTTGTGATTCAGGTAATCTTCATTTCTTTACCTTCTGGATTGTGAATGACAAAATTTTGTAATTGCCATTGCTGGTCCACATATTGATATTTCCTCTAATTCTATATTATCTGATGCTCTTTTCTTCTTAATCTGTTCCAAAAAGAATGACGTGTTTCTATTTGATAACTCATCTTTAAACTTTCCAATTTGTCCTATATGACGTACTCTTATAGCCATTGAACTGTCATGGTATGTTTAATGTCACAAGTTCTCGGGGTACTTTGAATGTGCCACAAATCTTTTTTTGTTAAACTCAGCGCTCAGTTAAACACCGCCATATAAAAGGAAATGGAGGGAGTAATAGTTTTAGCTACTTATCAGGATGACCTTTTCTGATTTACTTCCCCTGTGCTGGATAGCTGTATCTTGTTAATTGATAGATTAATTTTTTCTTTACTATCTGCAGGGGTACCATAGAGACGTTCTCGAGCGCCCAACTCCACCTCGTGCGAGTGTAATTGTTCATCCTCCACCGCCTGTAATTCTTGAAGCGCGACAGACCTCACCTGTCGTTTCAACATCAACCGTCATACCTACTCCTCTGAAAAAGATACCCACGAAGCGTGGGAGAGAGAGGAAATCCAAGCGACATAGAAAAGTTATTGCTGGAAATAAAGATCCTAATTTCAGTTAAAAATTTTGATCGAGTAAAATTTTATTCTTTTCCTTCCCTGTTTCCAGTATATCAATCCCGGGGTTAGGAACTGTTGTTTTCTGAAAAGTCAACATGAAGTTCTTCATAAGATTCTTTAGAAGGTGTCTGATTTATCTGATTTTTTGTTGTATATATTTGAGTCTTAGCAAGTACTGTCATAGCAATTTTATACTGCGAATCGCCTTCATTTATCGCTAGCTTCATGTTTTATTTCTTCTGATACAACTGTTGGTTCTGAAGCAAGATGAAATTCAATATCCATTATATTGCTGTTTGCTGTGTTTCTTTTCAACTATGCTGTGACCATGTTTTTCTTGAGCCGAGGGTCTATCGGAAACAGTTTCTCTATTTCCACAAATTAGGGATAAGGTCAGCGTTCATATTATCCTCTTCAGACCCCACTTATGAGATTACACCGGATTTTTTGTCGTCGTTGTTGTTGTTGTCTGCTGTGTTGTTGAAATCTTGATTTTTCAAGTGTTGTAAATATTGATTTAGTAGTTGTAGATCTTGGTTGTTTTTGGGGAGNGGGGGGGGGGGGGGGGGGGGGCGTGGGTATAATTGCCAAACAGTACATGGTATAGAAACAGGACAACATGCCTAAAGATTCGAATGTCAATGTGCAGGTGACTCTATTATGAGGTTCACATGGGATGTTGTTCATTGATCATCAACAATAACATACCCAATGTGACTTTACAGGTGGGGTTGCGGACCTTACCACCATAGAGGCAGAGAGATTATTTTCTATAGTCGTTCGCTTCAAGAAAAGTGTTTTCAAAATGTTATTCATTGATCATTCAGCATTTTCTTATATTGTACAAGCAACATTTGTGAATTACTCCAAATATTAGTTGCTAGAGGCGGGTTCAAAATTTTAATAGGTTTGACCTTTAAAGCTTTAACAATTAATTTATTCTACTTCTAAAATTATGAGTTGAGGTTTAATATTTATTGAAATTTTTGTGGGTATATTCCTGCTCAAAAATATTGGTTTTTCGATGAGCATAGTGCTGAACCATCGGAACCGCCGTTGTTATTTGCTTTGGCAAAGTAAAAGTTTTCCAAAATATTTAATGTTTTGGAAAGTAAGAAGCATTTTTTTTCTTCAAATCCACTTATTGTTCTAATTAGTGAAATGTTAATCAAGAGAGACGTTAAAGAAAAGATAATAAGGCTATTAAACGTCTTTTTTATAGGACATACATAAACTTTAAAAGACAGATAATATGGACTGAAATTTTGTGAAAAATTAAAAATTAAGGCTGAAAGAACATTATACTTCATGAGTAAAACGCCATTTTAGAGGTTGAGATAAGCTTTTTACATAAAAATAAATCCTAAACTGTAGTGCAAAAATTTCCCTCCAAAAATGGATCTTTTGACTTTTTATATTTTCCGGCGAGATTTTTGAGTCAAAGGGTTTACTCTTTCCATTCAAAAGATAGAGGAGTTACAATCTTTTTCAATCCTTAAAGGTTAGGGGGTACGTGGAATTTAGGAAAGATGCAAAACAATAGGTATACGGGCGAAATCGAACTCATGGGACGCCTCGGTTTCCGATAAAGTAAACGGAGCAAGAGACGTGACAGTAAGGAACCAGAGTCGACGCAAAGAGCCTCTCGAGCCGGGGTCCAGGCAAAATGCCTGCCCTCGGGAGTGTCGGGACCATGACCCCCAGGTTCGAATCCCCAAAGGCCTCGGAGAGCATTACCTGATAATCGAGCACGACCAACAAAAACTGTGATATCGGTGACCAGCCAGATGTCACGACGTGAATCTCGACACGTATCGACAGAGAACCGGTGATTAGTTAAACATAAGATTTTTACCTTTTATGGAATTGTACTTAGGGTAAAACGCATGTACTATATAAAAGGGGGTCTGATTATTCATTAAAGACATTGTAACACGCACATCAAGACAATATACTCTCATTTTCTTTGTTATTCAAAGTTCTTATTTTTGTTCATCAAATCATCAGTAACGTGAGCCCGAGATCGAAGGCAGGCATTTCATTAAGCTGTTACTAAGTCCGGGAACACTCCTCTTGATTGGTTTAACAATTTATTACGTTTTTTATCTGTTTAATCTAACGTAACTTATCGTCTGTATTGAATTAACTCACATATCCATTTAGGGTAAACACAATAAAAGTCGTTACAGTATTTTATATAAATTTTTAATATTCAATCACAAAAAGGAAAAAAAGAAGAAGCATAATTGGTTTCACCAAAAGTGCTTATAAGCTAAAATCAGCCATAAGTCATAAGATGGTCACCTCCAAATTATAGTTTTTTAGCTTATAAGTACTTTTAGTTTGACCAAGACTTTTACTATTTTATCCTTATAATATTTTTTAATTTGCAAAATATTTTTTTTGAAAATAAATTTTCCAACTTCCTCTTCATTCCATATTTGTTGTTTGTCTTTTTCTTTACAAAGAAACTTTTTAACCTATAATATTTTATAAAGTTTTTAAGGGTATTCTAGTTATTTTAATAAAAGAATAACTTATCAGCACTTTTCTACCAAACACATCAACTGCTTATTATCAGTTTCTGTGATGACCCAAAGGGTCATTTTATGAATTAAGACTCAGTTCTAGGCTTATTATCCATAAAAGGATCTAATTTTAACTACCTCGATTTACGTGCATAGTCCGGACGTGAAATCAAAAAACTTTTATGTGAAAATATAAGAAATACTAATTTTTAGAATTTAAAGTTTGGTTTTAGTTGACTTGAGTCAACCTTTTGAGTAAATGGACCCGGATCTATGTTCTGATGATCCCGGGAGGTCTGCAATAAAATATGGGACTTGGGCGTATGCCCAGAATTGAATTCTGAGGTCCTAAGCCTTAGAAATCAAATTTTGAAAGAAATTATTTTGCTGAATTATTAATGAAATAAAGAAAAGAATTAACGTTTGAAACCATTGGTATGGTGCCTGTATTTTGGTTCCGGAGCCCGATACAGATTTGTTATAGTATTTGAACGCTATCTGTGAAATTTGGTGAGAAACGTAGTTTATTTGACATGATTCAGACGTCCGGTTGAGAAATAATGAACTTTAAGTGTTTTTGAGAAAAATGATGAGTTTTGAGGTTTTTTTAGCAATTATACCACTAGACATGCAGTCTAGTGGCTAATATATATATATATATATATATATATATATATATATATATATATATATATATA
>MDKI01114774.1:0-15059 GCA_005239505.1 Nicotiana paniculata | reverse complement strand
TATATATATATATATGTATGTATGTATATTCCTGTTGGTTCATTTTGAGATATTATTTATGAATTTTGTGAGAACTACCGTTTATGACTATTGAGATAAAAGTATTGTGAAAGGCTTGTCCTGAATTGTGAAATTTTGATAGAAATAAATATATATGACTGTGATACGGGTGGAAAGGGAAAATAAATATATATATGACTGTGATAAGGGTGGACAGGAAAAATAAATATATATATGACTGTGATAAGAGTGGACATGGGAAATAAATATATATGACTGTGATAAGGGTGGATACGAAAAATAAATATATATGACTGTGATAAGGGTGGACAGGGGAAATATATATATGATTGTGATAAGGGTGGACCGGGAAAATATAAATATATGACAGTGATAAGGGAGGATAATTATGCTTTACTGATATTTATTTCAGAGATTTGGAAGTTTATTGTTTTATCCTACCGTTTTCCCATATCTTTCACATTTGGTTATTCTAAATTAAAGTTTGGAAACTTAGAAAGTTGTGTGAAATTTTAGTGACAGCCGAGGCCTGGAATATGCGACCGAGTTATTTTATTTATTCCTTATTGCAGTTATATTTTCTTGTTTGCGTAGAATTATTTTATTACTTTATTATATACATATATTGTCGCACGTTAAGTTATAATTTCCCCACCTTAGCCTCGTCACTACTTCGTCGAGGTGAGGTTCGGAACTTACTCAGTACATGGGGTCGGTTGTACTAATATTACACTCTGCGCTCTTTTGTGCAGATCCAGGTACCAGCAAGCACTAGAGATTTTAGTGGCAACTATCTATTATCCGGAGACACAAGGTATATCTGCCGGCGTTCGCAGATCCCGAGAGTCTTCTCTTAGTTCGTAGAAATTGTTTTATAATTTTCCTAAAAGAGTTTTATTATTTCTTTCAGCCCATTAATTGTAGTATTCTTTAGTAGTTCGTGAACTGTGACACCAGACCCTGGGTAGTCTTAGAGTTATTTATATAATTAGTTCGTGGCTCGATTTATTTACTTGCTTATTATTTTATATTTGGAGTTATTCTTTGGAAACCATTAGATTAAGTATAATTTAAATTTACTTTATTATGTTTAAATGGATAATCAAAGGAAAATAGCTAACTGAACTCTAACATTGGCTTGCCTAGCAAGGGTGGTGTTAGGCGCCATCACGATCCCTAAGGTTGGGAATTTGGGTCGTGAAAGCTTCACTTGGTACCAACACACTTAACTACAAACTTATGGTTAAAAATAAGTTTTTGGAATGAAATGGCTCTAGTTAGTGACCGTGTGACTCTTGTGTTGACTTAGTCAATCATCGGGTGGTTTAGTTGAACCATTAGAGATTTTAAATCTTGAAAGCGGTTGTTGTGGGCCCTCAACTCTATTCTCTTTAACAATCAGGTTGTGTGAGAGGTGAGGTATGTTGTTACAAGTCCAAGTATGTCACGCCCCGAACTTGGGGGGCGAGACCGACACTCGGTGCCTCACCTATCCTTGCGTACCAACTTACGACTAAGGGACTCTGAACTTATAATGTCATACTTTGGCCATGGGCCACATTGCAAGACAACTTGCGAACACTGATTAAACATCAATATAAAGCTGGGCCGTCAAGGACGACATAACTACTACAACTGGCAAACCAACAAAATATACATACAAGGCTTACAAGCCCAACATACTGCACTAACTGACAGGATATGTCTGCAAGCCTCTAATGATGGATGTACTGTGATTGGAAGGGGGCCCCGACCTATCAATGACATATATATACATATATGCACCAAGATGTACATAAAACTCTAGACCCGGCAACTCCGAAGGACGCAGAGCTTATCGATCAAGCTGAACTCGGGAAACACCTACTGAGGAGGTCTACTCGTCTGTCTGTCTGAACCTGCATGCATGAAATGCAGCGTCCCCGGCAAAAGGGACGTCAGTACGAAATAATGTATCAAGTATGTAAGGCAATAGAATAACTGAAAGCTGAAACTAAACTGATAAGATAATAGTTGAAAGTAACTGGGAGTCAAATATAATTTGAAGATATGCTTACTTGCTGATACTGAATCAAATCTCTCAATATAGTAAGTAAAATAGTTGTCCGGCCTTATAGGGATCGGTATATACAATTGCTCTGTCGTAGTAGGCTCGCACATAGGCGCTCGGCCATACTAGGCTTTGTATCTTGGCCATTCTGAGCACACTCATAGGCGCTCAGCCAAAGTAGGCTTGGTATATAACTTACCATCTGATCAGAGGTTTCCCAATAGGGGCTTACCCACGTTATAGCTCGATGGTGGTGAAAATATATATATATATATATATATATATATATATATATATATATATATATATATATATATATATATATATATATATATATATATATATATATATATATATATATATATATATATTGTAACGACCCGGTTGGTCGTTCTTAGAGTTAGCACCCCCGATCCCCTAATAACCGCTTCTCCCATGTCTATTTATGTTATTGGAACTTGTCGGAGCATTGAGTGATGAAATTCGAAGTGATTTTGGACATATGTCCATAAATGTGGAATTTAGCTTTAGAAGTCTGGCCGTAGCTAGAGCTGTGTGAAAAAGGATCCGGAATAGAATTCCGTCGATTCCGTTAGCTCCGTCGGGTGATTTCGTGGTTCGGAGCCTGTTCGGAATGTGTTTTTGAGGTCGGTTGTAGATTTAGGCTTGAATTGGCGAAAGTTAGAATTTCGGCGATTTCATTCGATAGGTGAAATTTTGATATCGGATTCAGAATGGAATTTTGAAAGCGAAAGCAGGTCCATAATGTCATTTATGACCTGTGTGCAAAATTTGAGGTCATTCGGATGAGTTTAGGCATGATTCGGCATCGAATGTAGATTTTAGAAATTTCATAAGTTCTTAGGCTTGAATCTAGGCATAATTGATGATTTTGATGTTATGAGATATGTTTTTAAGGCTCGACCAAGTTTGAATGAGGTATTATAGTTGGTTGGTAGTTTTGGTTGAGGTCCCGGGGGCCTCGGGTGTATTTCGGATGCTCAACGGGTTAGATTTGGATTTAAGAATGCATCACATTTTGTTGTTCTGGTTTTCTCTTGTGCGTTCGCGTGGGTGTAGCCGCAAACGCATAGGCATAATAGGCTTCAGGGGTTTTTAGTGCTTCGTGTTCGCGGATAGCAGAGTGCGTTCGCATAGCTTTGAGTCGGGGTCCCAGGGGTTGGGTCATTACCCTTCGCGTTTGAAGGCCTTGGAACGCGTTCGCAGTGGGTTAAGGAACCTGAGGTTCGGGTTCACATAGACCATTTTCTGGACGCGTGTTCTTTACTCATCGCGTTCGCGATTGACTTTCCGCGAATGCATAGGTCAATACTTGGGCAGATTCATAAAGACCCAAAATCGAGGGTTAAAGCCTATTTTCACCGTTTTTGAATTGGGGAGATCGGGAGGGGAGATTCTTGGAGACTTTTTCACCTGGGTAACTTGGGTAAGTGATTTCTATCCATTATAGATCAATTTCCATGATTCCAATCTTAAATCCAACCTTTAATTTCGAAAATTTTGGGTAGAAAATGGGAAAAATGGGATGAACTTCATAGACCGAATTATTGAGTTTTGATTGGGTGTTTGACCTCCGATTTGAGAGATTATTATATGGTTAGACTCGTGAGTGAATGGGTTTCCGGAAAATATAAATTTTACCCGATTCCGAGATGTGGGCCCGGGGGACTTTTTGGGCGAATTTCCAAATTTCATGTATTAGCTTAGAAATAATTAGCTATTTTGTTCCCTTTAAGTGATATTTACTTTATGCAATAGATTTGAATAGATTTGGGCCACCCGGAGTCGGATACTCGTGGCAAGAGCGTGGTATTGAGTTGATTAGCGCAGACAAGGTAAGTGGCTTGCCTAACTCTGTGTTGGGGACTTCCCCTTAGGCATTTTTATACTGATTTTGTTACGTGGACGCCGCGTACGTGAGGTGACGAGTGCGTGCACGGGTCATTGTTGCTAAAATTTCATTTTTCCTTCCATAAAATCACTCATTATCATCCTTATATTACTGTTTCTTGTCTTAATTGAGTAGTTAGCTTAAGAATAAGCATGACTACCTGTCGTTACTTGATTTCCTCTTATTTGCTACTAGTTGCACCATGCTTAGGTAGTTCTACTTTATTCTTGCCTGTTGTTTTTCCTGAACTGTTTAATTAAGCCGTATCCGACATACTTCTGCATTGCATATTTAAATTGGGACTACGGACAGATATCCGGGAGCTTTCCCCCTTTACTGCATTGCATATTTAAATTGGGACTACGGACAGAGATCCAGGAGCTTTCCCCTTGTACTGCATTGCATATTTAAATTGGGACTACGGGCGGAGATCCGGGAGCTTTCCCCTTGTACTGCATAGCATATTTAAAACCGTGATCCAGGAGCTTTCCCCTTGTACTGCATTGCATATTTACTGTTGAGATATATGATGTGCTGAGCCGAGGGCTCTCTTTCGGTTATTAAATCTTTCCCGTTTCCATTAATCTTGTTTATCATTGCTTATCCGTATTTCACTGTTTAAATTTATAACTGACTTGTTTTAAAACTCAGTAGAGCCTCAACCTGACCTCGTCACTACTTGACTGGGGTTAGGCTTGGCGCTTACCGAGTACCGAATATGGAGTACTCATGCCCTTTCCTGCGCATGTTTTCCCCATGTACAGATCTAGATACCAGTGCATTGTACAGTGGCTAGGAGTATCTTACAGTTGCATAAGAGACTGCGAGGTAATTCTTCCGCGTCTGCATGATCTCACGAGTTCCCTTCCTATTCTAGTACAGACATATGAGATATATAGATACATTTTCCTTATTTCTTTTTATAGAGCTGCAGTAGTTCAGAGTTTGTGACTTTGTGATGTTTCGGGTCTTGGGAAAGTAAAAGCTGTAAATGAAAAGTTCTATAGTATTGCTTCTTCTTTACTGTTTCTATTATTGTTTTACCTTATTTTTTCGCAAGTTATAAGCTTACCTAGTCGTAGGGGCTAGGTGTCTTCACGAGACCGTTCAGAGGGTAATTCGGGTCGTGACAAGTTGGTTTCAGAGCGTCTAGGTTCATAGGAGTCACAAGTCACAAGTCGGTTTATTTGAGTCTCACGGATCGGTGCGGAGATGTCCGTATCTATCTTCGAGGGGCTATGTAACTGTTAAGAACAATCAAATTCTTTGGAATTCCTTATCGTGCTAGTTACTGTCATCAACTTCTTAAACTCTATTCTATTCTTGCTTGCAGATGGTTCGTACCCGTACCGGACGTACTGATGACCAGGCATCCGAGCCCCCAGTCAGAGCCACCAGAGTTAGGGGCCGGGGTAGAGGACGAGCATGCGGTGCAGCCCGAGCACCGGCTAGAGCAGAGGCAGGGGAGCCCCCAAAAGCTACAGTTGGAGGGGCACAGGAGGTCCCTACTGTTACTCCAGACCTCCAGGAGACATTGGCTCAGTTCTTGAGTGCCTTCAGTACTCTGTCTCAGGCGGGTCTACTCCCAATAGCTCCAGCTACATCCCAAGCTGGGGGAGGGACACAGACTCCCGCAGCCCGTACTATTGAGCAGAGGGTTCATATTGGGCAGGTTCCAGAGTATATTCCTATGACCACAGTAGCTCTAGCACAGCATGAGACTAGGATAGCTATTCCTGAGGCCGAGAAGCTCCTACTTGAGAGGTACAAGAAGTACCACCCACCTGAGTTCCGCGGACTAGATTCGCATGACGCCCTGGGTTTTCTCGAGGGGTGTCATCTCATTCTCCGTACTATGGGTAATGTGGAGACGAGTGGGGTTTCTTTCACTGCTTTCCAGCTGAGGGGAGCAGCTTATCAGTGGTGGCGTGCTTTTGAGCTTAGTAGTCCGGACGAGGCAGCTTCACTTACTTGGGCTCAGTTCTCTGAGATGTTCTTACTTGAGTTTGTCCCTCAGAGCCTCAGGGATGCGTGGCGTACAGAGTTTGAGTAGCTACGCCAAGGTACCATGATTGTGTCAGAGTATGCGGTCTGTTACAGTGATTTGGCTCGCCATGCACCAGCTTTGGTTGCCACTGCCAGAGAGAGGGTTTGACGCTTTATTGAGGTACTCCACCCCAGTATTCGAACCAGCATGGTCAGAGAGCTGGAGACCGATATTACTTACCAGCAGGCCGTGAGTATTGCCTAGAGGATTGAGACTATGTTAGCCCGGGACAGGGAGGAGAGAGAGGCCAAGAGGTCTCGAGAGACTGGTCATTTTTCAGGAGCCCGTGCACCAGCAGCACGCTATGGTAGCGGTTTTGTGAGTCGCCCCATTCACTCACCTCTTCCAGCAGCCAGTGGTATTCCAGCTCCTCCTAGATCCCAGGAGCCTTATTATGCACCACCAGTGTCTCATGTGCCTCCTGCTCGAGGTGCTATCACCGGCCAGTCCGGCATGCCAGTTCAGAGTCAGCATCAGCAGCCACGCGCTCCGAGGGGTTGATTTAAGTGTGGTGACCCTCGTCATATGATCAGAGATTTCCCCAGAGCGAGGAGGAGTGCACCACCTCTGACTTATCAAGCCCCGCGTCTTCCATCAGGTCCTCCAGCTATTCTTCCAGCCCCAGCTGCTACCCCACCACCTCAGGCAGCTCGAGGTGGAGGTCGGGGAGGTCGAGGTCTCCCTAGAGGGGGAGGCCAGGCCAAGCCAGGTACTATGCTCTTCCGGCCCGGTCCGAGGCCATTGCTTCAGATTCAGTCATTACAGGTATTGTTCCCGTTTGTCATAGGGATTCATCGGTATTATTTGACCTAGGATCTACATATTCATATGTGTCTTCTTATTTTTCTTCACATCTAGGGATATCTCAGGATTCTTTGAGTTCCCCTGTTTATATTTCTACTCCGGTGGGAGATTCTCTTGTTGTGGATCGCGTATATCGGTCATGTTTGATTGCTATCAGTGGTTTTGAGACCAGAGCTGATTTATTACTACTCAGTATGGTAGATTTCAATGTTATATTAGGTATGGACTGGCTGTCTCCCTACTATGCTATTCTTGATTGTCACGCCAAGACCGTGACGCTGAATATGCTAGGATAACCAAGGTTAGAGTGGAGAGGTTCCTTAGAGTATACTCCCCGCCGAGTCATTTCTTTTCTTAAGGCTCAGCGGATGGTTGAAAAGGGGTGTGATGCATATTTGGCTTATGTGAGAGATGTTAGTGCGGAGACCCCTACAGTTGAGTCAGTTCCAGTTGTCAGGGACTATCCTGATGTATTTCCAGTTGATCTTCCGGGTATGCCGCCCGATAGAGACATTGATTTCGGCATTGACTTTTTTCTGGGCACTCAGCCCATTTCCATTTCTCCCTATCGCATGGCTCTTCTTGAGTTGAAGGAGTTAAAGGAGCATTTATAGGAGTTGCTTAAAAAGGGATTCATCAGGCCCAGTGTATCACCTTGGGGTGCTCCGGTGTTATTTGTGAAGAAAAAGGATGGCTCGATGCGTATGTGTATTGACTACAGGCAACTGAATAAGGTGAAAGTGAAGAACAGGTACCCATTGCCTCGCATTGATGATCTATTTGACCAGTTACAGGGTGCTAGGGTGTTCTCCAAGATTGATCTGCGTTCAGGATATCATCAGTTGAAGATTCGGGAACCGGATATCCCGAAGACTACCTTCAGGACCAGATATGGCCACTATGAGTTCCTTGTTATGTCATTTGGGCTGACCAATGCCCCAGTAGCCTTCATGCCCCTAATGCAAAACATATTGCGGCCTTATCTTGATACTTTCGACATTGTATTCATTGATGACATTCTGGTATATTCTCGGTCCCAGGAGGACCATGAGCAGCACTTGAGGACCGTGCTTCAGACATTGAGAGAGAAGAAGTTGTATGCCAAGTTTTCTAAGTGTGAATTTTGGCTTGATTCTATGGCATTCCTAGGCTATGTGGTGTCTTCGGATGGGATCAAGGTAGATCCGAAGAAGGTGGAGGCGGTACAGAGTTGGCCCAAACCATCCTCAGCTACTGAGATCCGTAGTTTCCTCAATTTGGCTAGGTATTATCGCCGTTTTGTGGAGGGATTTTCATCCATTTCAGCGCCCATGACCAGACTGAACCAGAAGGGTGCACCTTTTATATGGATAGAGGAGTGTCAGGAAATATTTCAGAAGCTCAAGACAGCCTTGACTACATCCCCAGTGTTAGTATTACCCACAAGTTCAGGGTCCTATACAGTCTATTATGATGCTTCGAAGATTATCCTGGGAGCAGTGTTGATGCAGGACGGTAGGGTGATTGCCTACGCGTACAGACAGTTGAAGGTTCATGAGGAAAACTACCCTGTTCATGATCTCGAGTTGGCAGTGATTGTTCACGCCCTGAAGATATGGCGTCATTATTTATATGGTGTTCCCTGTGAGATATTCACGGATCACCGGAGTTTGCAGAACATATTCAGGCAGAAGGATCTAAATTTGCACCAGCGTAGGTGGTTGGATTGCTAAAGGACTATTGCATCACTATATTATACAACCCGGGGAAGGCCAATGTGGTGACCGACGCCTTGAGTCGTCGGGCGGAGAGTTTGGGGAGTTTGGCATACCTTCATACAGCTGAGAGGCCTCTAGCCTTAAATGTTCAGTCCTTAGCCAGTCAGTTCGTGAGATTGGATCTTTCTAAGCCTTGCCGGGTATTAGCTTGTGTGGTCGCTCGATCTCCCATTTATGACCGCATCAGAGAGCACCACTATGATGATCCCGTCCTTTTGGTTCTTCAGGATAGAGTCTGGCGGGGTGATACCAGGGATGTGACTATAGGAGATGATGGTGTGATGAGGATGTAGGGTCAGATCTGTGTGCCCAACGTGGATGGGCTTCGGGAGTTGATTCTTGAGGTGGCCCATAGTTCGCAGTATTCCATCCATCCGGGTACCGCAAAGATGTACCAGGATCTGAGACAACACTATTGGTGGCAAAGGATGAAGAAGAATATAGTGGAGTTTGTAGCCAAGTGTCTCAACTGTCAGCAAGTCAAATGTGAGCATCAGAGACCGGGAGGGTTACTTCAGCAGATTGAGCTTCCAGAGTGGAAGTGGGAGCGGATCACCATGGACTTTGTGGTTAGACTTCCTCGTACTTTGAGGAAGCATGATGTTATTTGGGTGATTGTGGATCTGCTGACCAAATCAGCCCATTTCATTCCAGTGTTGACTACATATTCATCTGAGAGGTTGGCTGAGATTTATATCAAAGAGATTGTCCGCCTCCACGTTATTCCAGTATCTATTATTTCAGACAGAGGTACACTGTTCACTTCACGGTTCTGTAGATCCGTTCAGCAGGAGTTAGGCACCAGGGTAGAGTTGAGTACAGCTTTTCACCCTCATATGGACGGGCTATCCGAGCGCACGATTCAGATTCTCGAGGATATGCTTTGTGCCTGTGTGATAGATTTTGGAGGGTCATGGGATCGATACTTGCCCCTTGTAGAGTTTTCTTATAACAACAACTACCATTCCAACATTCAGATGGCGCCGTATGAGGCTTTGTATGGTAGGCGGTGCAGGTCTCCCGTGGGATGGTTTGAGCTGGGAGAGGCCCGATTGTTGGGTACAGACTTGGTTCCGGATGCCCTGGACAAGGTGAAGGTGATTCAGGAGAGACTTTGCACAGCTCAGTCCAGGCAGAAGAGCTATGCGGACCGGAAGGTTCGTGAATTGGAATTTATGGTTGGTGATCGGGTTTTGCTTCGAGTATCGCCTATGAAGGGCATCATGAGGTTCGGGAAGAAGGGCAAGCTGAGTCAGATATTTATTGGCCCTTTTGACGTGTTGCGATGTGTTGGGGAGGTTGCTTATGAGCTAGCCTTCCTCCCATCCGAGTAGGGATTCATCCGGTTTTCCACGTCTCCATGATCCGGAAGTATCACGGTGACCCGACTCATGTTTTGGATTTCAGTTCAATCTAGTTGGACAAGGATATGTCATATGTTGAGGATCCAGTATCTCTATTGGATAGGCAAGTCAGGAAGCTTAGGTCAAAGGATATTGCGTCAATAAAGGTTTAGTGGAGGGGTCAGACAGTCGAGGAGGCTACTTGGGAGACCGAGCAGGATATGCGGAGTCAGTACCCTCATCTTTTCACAGCTTCAGGTATGTTTCTATGCTCGTTCGAGGACGAACGATTTTCTTAAGAGGGGGAGGATGTAACAACCCGGTCGGTCGTTTTGAGAGTTAGCACCCCCGATCCCCTAATAACCGCTTCTCCTATGTCTATTTATGTTATTGGAACTTGTCGAAGCGTTGAGTGATGAAATTCGGAGTGATTTTGGACACATAGTCCATAAATGTGGAATTTAGCTTTAGAAATGTGGTCGTAGATAGAGCTATGTGAAGACGGATCCGGAATGGAATTACGTCAACTCCGTTAGCTCTGTTGGGTGATTTCGGGGTTAGGAGCGTGTTTGGAATGTGTTTTCAAGGTCGGTTGTAGATTTAGGCTTGAATTGGCGAAAGTTAGAATTTCTACGATTTTAGTCGATAGGTTTGATATCGGACTCGGAATGGAATTCTGAAAGTGACAGCAGGCCCGTAATAAAATTTATGAAATTGTTATAGAGATGTTTGTATGTATGTCATTTTCATCTTTGTGTTTATTTTTTGAATTTTTATTAACAAGATAGGATTGTAAGCCAAATCCTCGTCACTCATCAGTCGCCATTTCAGGGCGAATTTATTCAAAAAAAAATATTGGGGATATAAATTATTTTTTTCAAATTTAGCATCAATTGAGGGTAGGTCACGCCTATCTGAACTGGCAGAAGGAGATAATTTATGATTCGACGACATCACCTGTGAGCAAAACTTGAGGTCATTCATATGAGTTTAGGCATGATTCGGCATCGAATGTAGATTTTAGACATTTCATAAGTTCTTAGGATTGAATCTAGGCATAATTGATGATTTTGATGTTATGAGATGTGTTTTGAAGTCTCGACCAAGTTTGAATGAGGTATTAGAGTTGGTTGGTAGTTTTGGTTGAGGTCCCGGGGGCCTCGGGTGTATTTCGGATGCTCAACGGGTTAGATTTATATTTAAGAATGCATCAGATTTTGTTGTTCTGGTTTTCTCTTGTGCGTTCGCGTGGGTGTAGCCGCAAACGCATAGGCATAATAGGATTCAGGGGTTTTTAGTGCTTCACGTTCGCGGATAGCAGAGTGCGTTCGCATAGCTTTGACCCGGAGTCCCAGGGGTTGGGTCATTACCCTTTGCGTTCGAAGGCCTTGGAACGCATTCGCAGTGGGTTAATGAACCTGAGGTTCGCGTTCGCATAGACCATTTTCTCGGTGCGTGTTCTTTACTCATCGCGTTCGCGATTGACCTTCCGCGAACGCATAGGTCAATACCTGGGCAGATTCTTTAAGACCCAAAATCGAGGATTAAAGCCTATTTTCACCATTTTTGAATTGGGGAGCTCGGGAGGGGAGATTCTTGGAGACTTTTGCACCTGGGTAACTTGGGTAAGTGATTTATATCCATTATAGATCAATTTCCATGATTCCAATCTTAAATCCAACCTTTAATTTCGAAATTTTTGGGTAGAAAATGGGAAAAATGGGATGAACTTCATAGGCCGAATTATTGAGTTTTGATTGGGTGTTTGACCTCCGATTTGAGATATTCTTATATGGTTAGACTCATGAGTGAATGGGTGTCCAAAAAATATAAATTTTACCCGATTCTAAGACGTGGGCCCAGGGGACGTTTTGGGCTAATTTCCAAATTTCGCGTATTAGCTTAGAAATAATTAGCTATTTTGTTCCCTTGAAGTGATATTTACTTTATGCAATCGATTTGAATAGATTTGGGCCACCCGGAGTCGTATACTCGTGGCAAGAGCGTGGTATTGAGTTGATTAGCGTAGTCACGGTAAGTGGCTTGCCTAGCTCTGTGTTGGGGACTTCCCCTTAGGCATTTTTATACTGATTTTGTTACGTGGACGCCGTGTACGTGAGGTGACGAGTGCATACACGGGTCATTGTTGCTAAAATTCCATTTTTCCTTCCATGAAATCACTCATTTTCATCCTTATATTAATGTTTCCTGTCTTAATTGAGTAGTTAGATTAAGAATAAGCATGCCTACCTGTCCTTACTTGATTTCCTCTTATTTGCTACTAGTTGCACCATGCTTAGGTAGTTCTACTTTATTCTTTCCTGTTGTTTTTCCTGAACTGTTTAATTAAGCCGTATCTGACATACTTCTGCATTGCATATTTAAATTGGGACTACGGACAGAGATCCGGGAGCTTTCCCCCTGTACTGCGTTACATATTTAAATTGGGACTACGGACGGAGATCCAGGAGCTTTCCCCCTGTACTGGATAGCATATTTAACTTGGGACTACGGGCCGAGATCCGGGAACTTTCCCCTTGTACTGCATTGCATATTTACTGTTGAGATATATGATGTGCTGAGCCGAGGGATCTCTTTCTTTTATTATATCTTTCTCGTTTCCATTAATCTTGTTTATCATTGCTTATCTATATTTCACTGTTTAAATTTATAACTGACTTGTTTTAAAACTCAGTAGAGCCTCAACCTGACCTCGTCACTACTTGACTGGTGTTAGGCTTGGCACTTACTGAGTACCGAATGTGGACTACTCACGCCCTTTCCTGCGCATGTTTCCCCATGTGCAGATCTAGGTACCAGTGCATCGTACAGTGTCTAGGCGTATCTTAGCAGCTGCATCGGAGACCGCGAGGTAATTCTGCCGCGTCCGCAGGATCTCACGAGTCCTCTTCCTATTCTAGTACAGACATAGGAGATATATAGATACATTTTCCTTATTTCTTTATATAGAGTTGCAGTAGTTCAGAGTTTGTGACTTTGTGATGTTCCCGGTTTTGGGAAAGTAAAAGTTGTAAATGCCGAGCGGCTAAAAGTTCTATAGTATTGCTTCTTCTTTACTGTTACTATTATTGTTTTGCCTTATTTTTCCGCAAGTTTTAGGTTTACCTAGTCGTAGGGACTAGATGCCGTCACGAGATCGTTCAGAGGGTAATTCGGGTCGTGACATATATATATATATATATATATATATATATATATATATATAGAGAGAGAGAGAGAGAGAGTGAGAGAGAGCCTCTGCTCTTTTGACTGGAAGAAGACAATACTCAATTAAATATAAAGAACTGATAAAGGAGAATGCTTTAAATTTTGAGACTAGGATAGTGTTTATAAATTCGAGAGTATGAACTTATCTTAAGGACTCGTCATCAAACACATGTAGATATGAGATCATGCCAAAAAGGAAAGAAGGGATAGCCTTAACATACCTGAACCGATTCTCTTAACAATCCTTCTAACACACGCCAATCGCGACGAAACACGTAACAACGAATCGAAGTAGGGGAAAATCTGTACGATATTCTTGAGAAGGATTGCATCGTTCCCCCTTAGAATCACAAAATTCCATTGATATTACACAGTATAATTTCATATGAAATTTTGCTTAAGACCGTTACTTTGCTACATATGACCATCTTTAATTTGTGATTTTTGAGAAGCCTCACGTTAGCATTGCAAATTTGAGCTAATCACGTTACCTTACAAATTTGTATGAATCTCTCCTAAATGAATTAGAGATCTTATACCTTAGTGGGTGTGGGCCCCACTAAGTTGATGACTAAGCCTTCAAAATGACACCTTATCAAGCGACTTTAAGAGTCATCAATTGGCAAGGTTTGCTGTCACGTTTGGGCTTCAATAATTTTATCCAAATATATTAGTTAATTACCAATTTCTTAATTAACTTGGTAATTCCACACTAATCCAACCATTAACCAATTACCCACATAATTTAAGAATTTTCTCAAATTAGTTAAAATACTACTCAGACCGTATTTTGTCCCAAAATATCAAACTTTGACGAAATTTCTTCGATTCTGTCACGACCCAAATTTCCCTCTGTTGGGTATCGTGATGGCACCTAGTCTTAAGGACTAGGTAAGCCTAACATTTCCACTGAACGACAACAATAATAAAGGAATTATAACAGTCTCGATATAGACATCTTGACAGAGTTTACAATTTCCCAAAACCCGGTAAATACAAGTCATAAGCTCTACGAAATATTTCTATCAAATCTAAATACAACTGTCTAGGAATAAGTAAGTACAGTTGAATAGAAATAAAATAGGAAGGTGATTCCGAAGCCTGCGAACGCAGCAGCAGGTTACCTTGAGTCTCCTCAGGAATGATCTGCGCAGCTACTAACAACAATAACATGGATCAGCACACAAAAATGTGCAGAAGTGTAGTATGAGCACACCACAACGGTGCGCAGTAAGTATCAAGACTAACCTCGGTGAAGTAGTGACGAGGACTAGTCAAGACACCACCGGTCTAGTAAGTAAAAAGGCATAAATGTATAAATGACCGGAACATAATATCTATCTAAAGATTTTTCAATGTAATTAACGATATGATAAAATAATACGGAAGAAAATTCAATAATAAGGATCAATGGACAGCATAATAGAAATACGCAAAGAGAATGGAAAGAATGCAATCCAAATGGGGGAATCCAACCCAATAAAAGCACTAGCAACTTAGCACTGCATCAATTTATTCACGTCAGGCCTTAGCCAATAAACTCAATAAAACTGGTCAAACCTTCAAGTGAAAACCTTTTAATCGTGAGTTTATTTTGAAAACTTTAAAGATATAATCATTTCGGAATAGAGAAATTTCTTCGTTGAAACATACTTTCTCTGAATGTATATTTCTTTATTTTTATAAAGAGAAATCTTTAAAACATAGTCTCTTCAAATACGTGGTGTTCAAATATATTTTCCCGAATACTACTTTTTCAAATATCATCAAAATACGTGATGTTCAAAATATACTTTCCCATATACTGCTCTTTCAAATATCATCAAAATACGTAATGTTCAAAATATACTTTCCCAAATACTGCTCTTTCAAATATCATTTTTTCTGCAAGACAAAT